>UELU01141830.1:53558-124186 GCA_900490025.1 Megastigmus dorsalis
AAGACGTGGTATTTATCAAGAGCAGTGGACATTGATAGAAGGGAGGGAATCAATTCATTCCAACAAACCATAATATTGCTAAATTAATCTATTTTAGCAACGTTTTGAGAGTGTCTTCTAATTAACTATGCTACCCTTATTAAGTTTATTAAATTAAGAAATTATTATGTGATAGAGTGCTTCTTTAAAGAAATTTTGTACAACAAACTTTTAAACACTCTGTGACATGTGAATTTTTTCACTTTATGAGCTTGATAACGTGAGCATAGTTAGAATATGCTCATGAAATGTCGCTAAAATAAATTATTTTATCAATATTTTGGTTCGTTAGATTAATAGATTTCCTTTCTTCTTTGGCAAACGACCCAATTACTGCGGGTGTCAATTAAAATAAAGAAATATTACAGCTTAAACTGCACTGTTCCTTTAGGAAAAAATGATAAGTGCATTTAGCTATAAAATACACCGTTTTATGCAACGAAAAGATTATAATACGCGAAAAAGCAGTATTTGGTACATTCCAATATTAAACCCACGACAAATGATATTAAAATTCAGATAATTTGAAATGCTGTTTGCTTTTATATCAAATGTATTTTGTCATATATACCAGTCGTAGTCCATTAAAGTGAAATTTCTTGTACAGTTCCAGATAAATATATCCGCAGTAATACGTGCATGACGTACCGCAGTAATTTTCGTATACTTTTTCCATTTATTAAGATATTAATTAAATTTTATGGTTGCAATTATTTTAATCGTCGAAATTAATTAATGAGCTGCTTAGATAAAACAAAAATATTGATTTTTTATGCTTCGCAATTAAAGAAATAGTCGATGTCATGCCAACGAAGATAGGTCTATATCTTCGTTGCTTCTCACTTCTCTCTAAACATGTCTCTTTTGGTAAGTCTGTATAATATTTATACCCATCAAAAATGAACAAATATATGAAATGATTAAATATATAAATTTGAGGACATGAACTCTCAAATTTTAACATAAGTGCAATTTTTCTTTTAAACTTCAATAACACTGTCGGAATGCAATGCTTTTTTAACTAAGCTGATATGGAGTATAGTTTTTTAAATTTTTAAAAAACGAAAATTTCTTTCGTAATTCAGAGCGATTTTTATCTCTAAAATTCTCGAGGACAAAAATCTCTGTGGATTGTGGATGAAATTTCATGAAATTTAAACTTGAACCACGTCTTGACTCATATATTATGTGTTTATGCACCATTACCGAGATAATGACATAGTTTTTTTCCAAAAATAAAACTCTTTCTTTAGGATATATTTTGTTGAATGCAAAAACCGGTAAGATAGTCATTTTTCCGACTGTAGCACATAAAAATATAGAAAATATAATAGAAAATTAAAAAATATTAATACGTTCAGGGCTATATACGAATCCTTGTGAATTTCAAGTCTGCTGTGGGCTGCACGAGTCACATTTGACTCGTATCTAAAAACTCACCCTGTCGAAATGGTCCGATAGAACCACATGAAAAGGGTGCAGAAACCTCATAACCTATGAGGTTTTTGCACCCGATTCGCACATTTTTATCAGTTTTTATCGGATCTTTTCAACAGGGCACATATTTCATGCAAGTGATATTTTGACCTAAGTGTATAAATCTCTAAAAAATTACATTTTATGAAATTTACTAGGGTGCTTATAGTGTGTACTATAGTTATAGTACTTGCTACCTTATATGTCTTACTTTGTAAATAGGACTCTAATTCAATAAATAGTCAAGCACTTCAATAATAGTTTAGCACCGTAGCCTAGTTAGTGAATTTTCGCCTTAGTCCTGAACGTATGATATTTAAAAATTATAAAAATAACAATTTTTTTGTATTTTAATGAAATTGATTAATTAAAGAAAATAATTGAATAACGCTAATTACAATATAGTATTTTTCACATTACAAGAATCGCAGTTTTACAGGTTGGAAAAAGCCGAAATTGTTTTTTACTAATTTCGATACGGCAAGTGAAATATATATATATAGGTACCATTCATAAATCAGATTAATGACTGGGTGGCGTTTATGCGCGAAGGCGGTGTGCGCGAATAAGCTTTCCAGTGTCCGTCGTCCGATATTACTCCGATTCCGGGATTTGTCCGATACTCGATCCTGATCTCAGCTCAAGTCAGTTTGTGCACCGGCCCTAATTCCTGTAGCATTGCCCATTGGTATTATACAGAGACAGTAACTAGAAACAGACCTTTAATATCAAACAGCCAACTTGTGTGTCTGCTAGTCGAGCCCAAGGAACTGTGGATTTCGGTTCTTAGTTGATCATCTCCTACGAAACCAAAGGAAAATGGCTTGTTCGGCAATGCGGTACCCGTTTCTGAGGAGTCCCTCGGTAAATACTTTCATTTAATTTGAAATATTGCTTTAGCTACTTTTTTATCAGCTGGAAATTTTTGTACTACGTACATATAATGAAATTGATCTTGTTGAGTGTTATGTAAAACCTTGCTGTATCTATTTCTAAATTGCCAGAATGGCTGTTGCAGTATGAAGTGGAAAATTTTAAGTGCATAAGATAATTAAGTAACTGGAATATTATTTGACACTTAACCTTCATGCACTTTTGTGTTTTAGGTACGAAATTATGCTGTTGCTGCAGCAGCTCAGTGTTCTCCTGTGACGAGTACCGCTGTTAAAGTTTTAGGCAATAAAGTTACTCTTGCTGCTATTGATAATAATAGTCCTGTAGCTCAAGTTTCTATTATATTCAAGTAATGCTTTTTCAACCAACTTAAATATCGAATAATTTAAAAAGATAGTTTTTAAACATTGCTTAACCATTTGTAAATAATATTTTCAGAGCTGGTCCCCGTAACGAGACATATGATACTCAAGGTATAAGCCATTTACTTCGAATTTGCACTGGTTTGACCACTAGCCGCTCCTCTGCTTTTGCAATCACAAGAAATATTCAACAGCTTGGAGGAGAGTTGACAGCTAGTGCTGATCGTGAAAGTATTACTTATACATTGAAAATTATTCGAAACAATCTGTAAGTTCATTAAATATTCAGTTCAAATTGAGATAGAAACTGGAGTAACGATAATTTACAGTTTTCTCAAATTATAGTGAACCAGCTCTCACATTTTTGGAGGATGTAGCTACTTGTCAAGAATTTAGGCCCTGGGAAATATCAGATGAAATACCTAGGTTACGGTATGAAGTCTCAACAGTTCCAGAGAATGTACGACTTATTGAATTACTTTATAAAGCAGCTTACAGAGAAGGTCTTGGATACTCTTTGTATTGCCCAAAACGACATATTGGAAAAATTGGTTCAGAGACTGTAAGCAATTCTCCTTATTAAAGATTACCTAACTCTATCTTTATTTGAATTTTCTTCCTTTTCTTTTTTGTTAACAGCTGAGCCATTTTGTTTCATCTAACTATAGTGGCTCTAGGTGTGTAATCGCGGCTACTGGCGTTCCTATTGGTGAACTAGAAGCATTTGGGGCATGCTTAAATGTTTCTGCTCAAGATGTTAAAGACACTCCATCTAAATATTGTGGAGGTGAAATTCGTAAAGAACGTAATTCCCAATTAGCTAGTGTTGCTGTGGCAGTTGAAGGCGCTAGTCTTAAGAACAGTAAGGAAGCAATTGCATTTGCAGTACTTCAGAAAGCCGCAGGTGATGGACCTAAAGTAAAATGGGGAAATAGTACTTCATCTCTTCAAAAAGCTCTTGCTTCTACAACTGCAGATCCTTTTGCTATAGCTGCTATTAATGCAAGTCACAGTGATAGTGGTCTCTTTGGATTTATTCTTTCTACGACAGCTCCATGTGCAGGCCCTGTAAGTTTTCATGAGATACTTATAATCATTTTATTTGTGGATTTTACTGTAAAATAATTAATTTTTAATTAAATGACTTTATTTCTTATTAGCTCACTAAGGCTGCTGTCAAATGGCTTAAATCACCCAACATTACCGATGACGATGTTAATCGTGGCAAAATAATTTTAAAATCTTCAGTTTTAGCAGCTGGTGATAATAATACTTTACTTCATGAGAGTATAGGACAACAAGCACTACATACTGGCAATGTCGCAAGCACAGCTGGTATTGCTGCTGAAATTGACAAAATCTCGGCAGCAGATGTTAAGGACGTAAGAATAATGCTTAAAAATAGTTTTTTTTATTTAAAATTACAAATATATAACATTATTTTAACAATTTATTTAAAATTATTTATAGGCTGCCAACAAGGTCGCCAAAGGAAAGTTGTCAGTAGTTTCAATTGGTAATTTATCAACAGTTCCATTCATTGACCAATTGTAAAAATGTATAGCTAAAAGTTAATATTAGCAGAAAATTTAATTTCTTTGAATATTGAAAAAAGAAGCATGTAATCACTTCACCATTTCTGTGACATTAATGCATTCAATTGTTAAAATATCGGAAACATCATTGTGTAAATACAAAAATTTAATGAATAATAAATAAATAAAACATTTAAATTAAAAAATATATTTATTTTATTTAATATAATTTCACTTCTTCTATTGAATAAAATCTATTGACATCATTTGGAATGGATTTTATAAGTTTACCATCCATTAGCCTCTTGACCATTGCTCGAAGACTTTCCAAATCTTTTATTAATTTCAGCTGAAAAAATAAACCATTTTTAATTAATTATTTATTTAGTTATTTTCAACAGACTAAGGTCCAATTACAAAAAATACAAAATCAGATTTAATGATACATAATATATAATTATCGATAAATTTCATAGAAAGGAAATGATATAAATATAGTACTTACATGACTTTCCAATGCTGAATTTAATTTCTCAAGAAGTATAAAAACATGTGTATCTTGTGAAAGTAGATAATGTTGGTAATGTGAATCTATTAAAATTTTGGCCCACTCATATAATTGTCTAGTTAATTTACATTCGTAATCAAGATCACAATTGTTACTTGAAAGTGATTCATCGTCTAATTTACTAATTAAATAATCCATTAATTTCAAAATTTCATCAAAATTTAAACCAGCTCTAAGATAAGATGTAAGAGAAACATCAGTAGAAGAAATGCTAAGAATTTTATTCAAAAATTCATTTTGTAAATGTGGCTTTTCTTCTCTACTTGAATTTTCTGTGGTACCATTTTGTATTCCATTTGTCTTAGTATTACATGATGTTCTCAAACAAAATCCTAAAATTTGTATTAACAATTCTTCTGGCAAATCTTTTAAGTAATCTAAGCACCACAAAATAGATGAAGTGTCCTTAGATTCAATTAACTGTGGTATTAAAGTATAATGTATTGCCGCATCACTCATTCCTTCATGTAGCAATGCAGAGACTTGAGTTGCAACCGAATCTTTAAGTTTACTTATAGGTACTTTATCATCTATATTGTCTGTTGAACTTATTCCCCAATCAGCAACTGTTAGTTCTTGAACAACAACGATGTCACTGTCTTGTGTTAAACTGTCATTTTTAAAATTTAATGTAGAACCTAGCATAGCTTCTATTCTTTGAGGTGCCAAGCAATAAGGAGCTATTGCTAAATGTCTGTTAGCTGCTAATAGTAATTTATCCTCTATTTTCCAAAGTTTTGCATCATTTGTGTAGAGTTTCAATTTTTGAACAGCTTGATCTAATTTAAATTGTACATTATAAATAATTAAAACTGCTCCTTCTTCGTTAGCATCTGCACCATAAGCTGCTATAGTGCTTTCGTTTAAGGCAACCATTACTACAGGATGTTTAGTATTTACTGTTGTTATTACACTAATCAGTGAACCAGGAACAGATTCCATCGTTGGAGAGATCAGTGGATAACTGTATAGTCGTCCATGTGACCCTAAAAATAAAATGTGATTAGTGAATAAATTAATCTGCTATTGCACTTGAGGTTTAATAAATAATTTACATACATAGCGTTAATAAATAAGCATTATTATGATCTTGCATAACTACATGACCAACTAATTTTTCTGAAGATCTTTTAAGTTCTATCCTTATTAGCTGATCAGTCTCTTCCATATAATTTTCCTTTTTTAATGGAACTACAATATAATTATAATTATGTTCTAATTTTGTAAGAACACATAAATACATTTTGTCTGCTATACACACCAACTGGCAACTAGACATTTTTTCATCTGGTGCTAAAAAACCAGGACTATTCCACACTTTTCTGTTTTCAAGTGCCCAATTTAATGAAACAGTAGCACCATTTTGCATCACCAAAATTGGTGGGATATTTTTTACAGTAAGAATAGTATGTATCGAGAATAAGAATTTATATTTCTTAACATTATCCAAATTCGTTTCTTGTTCTTGCCACATCCTAACATTTTTTCCATTAAAAGCTGCGACATAATTGTTTGATGTCTCATCATAAACTACTTGAGTAGTTAAACGTTCCTTAGTAGACCAGCTACTAACTTGTTTTAAATCCTGAAGCTATAAAAATAATTTGAGAT
The DNA here is from genome assembly GCA_900490025.1 of Megastigmus dorsalis. NCBI lineage: Eukaryota > Metazoa > Arthropoda > Insecta > Hymenoptera > Megastigmidae > Megastigmus > Megastigmus dorsalis. Next base: position 60,044 of record UELU01141830.1, read on the forward strand.
AATCAAAAGATCTGTATTAATTACTAAAGGTGAATGAATTAAACATTAAGAAAAGTTTATATACTAACCTTGTATCTTATCACAATATTTTTACCAAGGGTCACAATCGCACAACCAGGATTTGAATCTGTTTCTACACCGAGTAAATTTTGTTGATCAATCAGCGGACATAATGTGTAGTATGAAATTAAACGAGCCATTTCTTATATTGTTTTTTACACGACAAATGTCTTTCTATATACAGAATTAAGTTTCTATATTCTTTGGTTAAGCCTATACTTTGTGTATCATATCCAAAGATCAATCAAATCTTGAACGTGCATTTTAAAAAATATTAAATGTTATCAGTTCAAAAAGTATTTAGTCGAATAGATCTGCAAATATATCAACAATACACAAGGGCTAAACGCAGTGCTAACATAACCTATTTTGGAAGGCCCATAGCGGAATATTGCTAGCTGAAACCAAACTCACGTGTACAGTGGATATATATATATACCGCATCCCGCATGGTAGAGGTTTGATGGCGCTAGTGTGCACTAAGGATTTATCATGTATTTTACATATCTATATTTAATTGTGTGTGCGCAACAATAGTAATGTAGCCTCAGGCTACTAGCCTGTAGGTAATATATAAAACATATGGCGTTATATCTCTAGTTTCTATTATACCAGGATTACAAAATAATTGAATAACCCTAATAATTGTATTCTTAATATAAATTAAAAAAAAAACTAATTATGTGAATGTATATACGTATATGTACAAAGTTATTGCGCTGCACAGTTTTCCCGTTTTAATAAAATAATAAACTCTTATAGTTGTGGGATTTTCCACTTTCTGACAATGACACAGTTAATTAAATTCAAGTTTTATATTTTTCTAATTAAAATCGATTTATATATTTAAATATGTTTTGAACATATATTGATATTAATTTTGTGTGCACGTGGTCGAGATCTAGTCTGTACAGTCTTACATCAAACAAACAATAAGTGCCCGTTGCTTTTATAGATCTGCAGGTTTACACGGGAATTAAAACAAAACTGATAGAAAAAAAGACGAAAAAAAACATTTTTTAAGCAGCCTTATTGAAATCTAAATTTTTAAAAATAAATTTAAAACCTTATCTAAAATATTAAATGACCCATAAATATAAGTAGTTGAACAATCGTATATAGGATGGCATCCAATAATGTAACAGCTACTGTTATTTTTAAAATACAAAAATCGCCAATCTGTATGGTCAACATGTATTGAACTACTTTTTATAAACATAACTGAATATTGAATTATTAGTGTACGAAATTTCACGTACAAATATCTTCTTGTACGCAAACTTGAAAATTCAATCACGTATCTATATTTCACCGTCTCATATCAGCTCTTACAAATGAAAATTGAATTACTTATTGTCATTTAAAGTATAGCACAATACAAGTTTTCAAGACCTTTTTAACAGTACAACTGAAAATGAAAAATGAAGTATATCTATATGTATCTATTTACAATATGATACACAATTAAAATTTCTTTTTTTTTAGAGTAATTCCCAGATTTCTTATATTAGTCCTATAACGCGACTCTGAACATTATAACTAACTAAAATTAATTTGAAAACTTTTCTTTTCTCTCTTGGTTCATCACCGGGTTTAAATAATGTACAACATTTTAACAAAACATTATTTTAATTATCAAAGACATGTTTTATAATACATAAATAAATAAATAAGTTATATATAAATATTAAGACTTTAAGCGCATAAAATAAATACATAAATTAGTACTATGTGACTTGCATATTGATCAGGTAGAATTTGCTAGAACTTTCATTTCCTTTTTTGTCTGACTATGGCTGTACAAATACGATCATTGAAACGTTTGTTGAATCTCAAAGTCGCATAACTTTACTCTGCCTACTTGTTTTCCTCGGGTTTTGACTGCCGTTCGTGGTCCTAAATTGTTGTTGTGTCCTTGCTAAAAGTTCGGCTAACTCATGATTGTATTGTTTACCAGTTTTTTTCAGATTAACCGACTTACTGGTCGTCGTTTTATCCTTCGACTTTTTATTCTTATTGCCGCTTTCGTCGGCCTCTTCATCATCTATTAAGGCACTAATAACAGCATCTTCCTCTTCTTCCTCTTCGTACTCATCCTCTTCGTAGTCATCGTCATCGTCCAATATCTCAGCCTCCTCGTCATCTTCTTGTTTCTCACTTTCTTCATTCTCGTCCTTTTCACTTTGTTCACTGGCAGTGTTTTGCTCCTCGCTGTCTTCGATCTCGTCACTATCGTCGTCGAGTTCGTAATCTTCGGCGAGGTCTTCTTTCACGGTAACGCTTTGCTGAGGAGGTTCTTGTGGCTTTACCACAGGTTTAATGACGTTGACATTTGGCGAAATGACAATGATCTTCTTCTTAACTGGAGCTTTCGTTTTCTTAAACTTTACTTTATCGGTAACTTTCGTATTAATTTTATTTGTTTCCAGGATGTTGTTGGACTCGGCCTGAATTTCAGTGACCCCGACGTCGTTAGGTAATGTCGTAGCTTCATCACTAATTTTGTGAAGGTTTTTCGTGGTCTCTTCCAGCGGATAGATCGTTTCCAGGTTCAGATCACTGAACGTACTCGATTCGCTCGGGTTCTGCTGATCGTCAGCGTTTAAGATCGAGGGTTGAGGAGACTCTTCAGCAATGGAGGCAACGGACTCCACAGCCTCGGAAGTTATTACGGGCTTGATAGCAGGGGGGCTCTCGTTGCTAGTAGGCGCTTTAGGCGTGGTTAACGGTAAAATAGGAATGGCAAAGGATGATGGGAAGGGCAATGGCGTCGTCACCTTGGGCTTTTTATTTCCAGAAGATTCGTCGTCACCGGTAAATATATCGAGTAGGGCACCGAACCCAAGTATATCATCCTCATCGTCCTCCTCCTGTTCCTGCTCTACGGGTTCACTATTCGCTGTTCCCGAAGCATCGTCCTCCTCCTCCTCCTCGTCGTCGTCGTCATCGTCATCGTCCAATCCAAAGATATCGTAATCGTCATCGGCGGTAGTGGCAGCTTCCGTCACTGCAACTGGTGGAAGTGGCTCAGCTGGGCGAAGTTTGAGACCATCGGGACCGAAACTGAAAAAGAACAAGAAAGAGAGAGAGAGAGAGAATTACTTTCACAGTTCATTTCTTAAACTAGTGTTGGTACAAAAAAAATGCGAGTTGGTACAAAGTCAGAGAGCATTACCGGAAGCAGCTCACGCGTAAACTGGCTTCCAATTCAGTGCTGGATCGTAGCTCGAGACCGAGGCAAGCCTTGAAGTGTTTGTCGGCCTCTCTTTTGATGGAATAAATTTTACCGCAGAATTTGGAGAAACCTCCCGGCAGAGCCACGCAAACTGGTTTGGGATTTTTCCCTAAATCAATCAGAATAACGATGTTTAGTGAACCAATTGGATTTATATACGCATTATTTACGTATAAAAGATAGAGGAGTCACCATTAACGACGGTAGTGGTCAGTATATTATCTCCGATGCTCAGCTGCATGCCCAGTTTCTCATCCTGTAAATACTGCAGCGATGCGCAACCTGTGGAACAAAATATACCAATCTCATTGGATGATGCAAAGTACAAATGGGAATCGTAATCCGTCGGGAAGGGTGTAGCGTTTTACCAGGCCCCGAGAATTTCACGATCGGAATGAGAAAATCTCTGCAGCAGTTGCAAATGTTCTCATTGCAGGTGCAGTACTTGTTGGCGGTGTCGGTGGTCTGCTTCAAGGAAGTAGAAGCGGCACCGCCGATGGCCTTGGTGGACTTGCTGCCGATGGCTCGTCTATCATCCTCTGAAAAAACGACGATATCGATGTATTATACCGATCGAGTGCTCCTGTGGCGTCCAAACAATATAACCAACTCACCGATGACCCTCCCGTAGGCGGCAAACGCAATGAGCAGAAATATGAGCAGGAGTTCGAGTATCGTCGACAAGCGCATCCTGTCGCGATGTGGATTGTGCAGGCGGTCAGAGGACACTCTATGCGGGTAGCAGTATAGCAGCAACGGCGGCGAGCGAGCAGTTGAGCAGTTGAGCAGGTGAACAAGTGAGCAAGTGAGCGCACAAGCGAACCGGATGACCCAGATGACTCAGCTTCCGAGTCCTATGTCTAAGGCGAATCCTCTTTCAGAGACGGAGGTCGACTGACTGGCGACTGTCGGGACTGCCGACTGGTGACTGTTCTCCTTTCGTCCATTCGTCTATTCGTCGCTTGGCCCGGCTTCGTTTCCTTCAACTCTCTCTCTCTCTCTCTCTCTCTCTCTCTCCGTCTCTCTCCGTCTCTCTTTCTCCGCGGTGGCCGTTTCCGTATGCGAATACACATGCGTATATATATGTATATGTATATGTATATATAATGCTGCAGGGAGAGAAAGTAGCGGTCGTCCGGTCGAGTAGCGGGGCCCTGCAGCAGCAGCAGCAGCAGCAGCAGCAGGAGAAGCAGCGGCAGCGGCGGCAAATTAACGGGACCGGTGGAAAGCGCTGGAGCCGCTGCCACCGCCACCGCCGCCGCCGCCGCCACCGCCACCGCCTCATAGTTATTGAGATCGGGGTCAGTGGGTTAGTGGGCCTCCTCTCCGCTAGCCAAGTTCTCGCTTCGGTCCGCACTCCGAGAGCAGACTCCGCAGCGTCGACTTGGACTTGGGGCCCGATGCAGGCACGTCGCCGAGTGATGGGCCGCCGCAACCCGCTGCTCCTGCTCCTCCTGGCCACAGCTCTACTCGTAGCCCCTGCTGCCAGGGCCGAATCCAAGTGCCTCTGCCAGACCTCGGGCTGTCTCTGCTGCGTCGAGCTCAACCTCACGGCCTCCATAGACCTCGGCGGGCCTGCCTGCGTCAACGTGCGCCACCAGGAGCGCAACGTCTCCCTCAACCTGAGCTACGGCGACAATCCCGTCCACAACGCCACCATAGCCGTCGGTGAGTATATGCAGATTCGGCAGCTACTTCGAGCTTTGCCAGACTGCATCTCTATAATGCAAGTACCCATGTCCTTTTCTACCCCTATAACTTGCGTCCGTGTGTGTGTCTTTCTGTGCGTGCTTTTCTGTAGCCGACGCAGCGCGCAAGCCGACATGTATGAATCTACTCTCGGATCTGGCGCAGATCTGTGCCAAGTTCGCCTCGATGAAACCTGGAAGCAGCAGCAGCAGCAGCAGCAGCAGCAGCAGCAGCCAAGGGGAGCAGCAGCAACAGCAGCAGGCCTACGAGGGTTGTCTGGTTATAGAGCCAGCACTGCTGGGCGCACCGCAAGCCACCTATCCGGTGGGCTGTTTTACCTTCGACCGAGGTCAGGTTCGACAGCTCGAAACCCCTACCACGTAAGTCAGTATACTTTCTCTTTCTCTTTCTCTACATTTTCTCTATAATACAAGTTTCACTTTGTCCCCCTTTTTCCCCAACTAAGATTCCACTTCGTTCGACCTAACGAGGTCTAATTTGCATGTGAATTTCACTGCGTGCATATAATACAAGTATGAGCTTATGGCCACGAGAGGTGCAATTTATTATAATAATTGACCTGCTGCTACTCCAGCTTATTCATTTTAGAAAATTTCTCCTCCTAAAGAATGACAGTTTTTGCAATTCATAAGCAATAAACTTACAGATATCTTGAAAATGTCCACATCCTATCTCATTTCGTATAATGCTTATACGGATTTTCATACTTTTGTACTAATTCATCCATGAGCGCTATTGAAAAACATATAACTTTTTTTCAAATCCGAATCTCGTGAAACCCGATCAAAATAATATTTTTATTGAAAAACATTAAGAAATATTCCTTATGTCGACCGTAATCTACTATAAACTGACAAAGATTTTTCTATCGGTCTTACAATCTAATCAATTTTAATGGGCAATCAGATTGCCCTTGTTTATAATCACTCTGATTTATTTTATTTATTGTTTATAAGCAATCTGATTGCCCATTAATATTGATTGGACTGTAAGACTGATAGAAAAATCTTTGTCAGATTATTGAAAAATATTTGTGAAGTTTTTTATTATTTGTTGCAAATTACTTTAAAAAATTATTTATCGATAGTGTTTTTGCTATTCTAGTGTGATATTTATATGCATCTGAATTTTTTAAATTCAAGATACAAAATTGTTATAAGGTAAATCACTATAAAAAAAGTATAAAATATGTTAAAAAAAAAATAATTAAAACTAACTTTTGAAAATTTGCTAATTATCATTTATAATACATCGCATATTTCACCAAGTTTTGGCATACACGTCACTCCGATTGGAGAAAGTGCGTGAAAATAAAATGACAAGGTAAAAAATTCAATAATTTCTCCTACGCACACACACGTACGCTTACGATCTTATTATACATTCAATAGCACACATCCGTCTTGCAAGGAGAGCTGGCTACATCAGCCGAGTCACCGATTTGTCTGCAAACGAAGAATGATGTTCCGTGACCCAGAAAATATGGATCCTTGTATATCCGGGTTTTTGTGTACGACTCGTGTAAAACAAACATTATAGCAGCTTTATGATTTTCTTTAATTTTTTAAGTGTTTTTAAATGTTCCGCCATTCATCAGTCGGCAACTACTTAATTCTATTTCCACCAGGATAAATAAAAAAAAAAAATTTCGAGTAATAAATAATCGTATCGTTCCTAGTTGGAAGCGATAGAAGTATTACATATTTAATAAAACACTATACCGATAAAAACAATATAGTTATGCCGTATCGATGCCGTCTGAAAAGATAAATGACACCGTTGTTTATTCAGTTCATCGGAAGAGGAGCATAAGCCGGAAGCGGAGCAGGAACAAGAAGACGAGGAGGAAGACGAATCGGGCCTGAACGCCGAAGAGCTGATAGCTGCGGTCTCAGCGAGCGCGGAACAAGGCATCGCCTTCTTTTCGCAATGGCTGGGACTGAATCTGGCGCCGAGACTCAACATCACGACCGGAACCACTGGGACCAGTAGCAGAAACGAGCCGAGCAGTTCAGATCGCCGACCACCCAATAATCCATCTGCCTCGAGACACAGTCGCACCATGTCACTTCTCTTAGATAGCGAGGTACGACCACAAATTCGACTACATGATAATTTATTCAAATGGTGCCATGAACATTTTTATTGTATTTAATCACACAGTTACCGATCTTTTGCGCGACTCTTTTGCAATTAATGTCATTCTCGCTATGTTATAATTATTTTTATATTGACATCACTTTTTAGAGTATAAGACGTTGATCTTAATAATGCTTTACCGAGCAAGTATTCTTTTTTATTACCCGGTCACGATTTCTGCGCTTCGCCATAAGTAATCTATTGAATTGGAGCCTCGTCGATACCAATGAGGAAAAATAAAATGTCAAAAGTGTGTCAACTACATTCACTTTCCCTTAAAATAAGCGTTGGAATTCCAACCGATTCTCTGACTGTACACACATTTTATCCATAACAAATTATTTGATATGTAAATAATGGGCTTATTAAATGCATTTTTTACCCTATATATAAATAACTGATTAATTAATATTGATTATAGGATAATAAAAACGAGGAAAGGTTTAAGCAGCTACTCAGTGCACAGGACAATATATTGAGAGAGTCCGAGACGATTGGAGAACCATCCAGAGGCCTAGAAACCGCTTTCTTTTACTCGCAACCAGATGCTGAAGAATTGCGCATGCCCGCTTTAGAAACGCTCGCGACAATTTCTCCAGAAAATCTCGCGGTTGTACCATCCGAATCGAGAAGAGGCGGACGTGCTTATAATATTCATCAGCACGTCAATGAAGTATAGTTCTATTTTTCCTATCTTCTTTTTTTTTAGAATATATTTATTCCGTTTTTCAACTGTTTTACCCTTCATTCGACAGAACTATATCTATCATTCAACGATGTTTTTTTATTTAATAATTCATATTATTTAATTGTATAAAATTGTAAATTCTATTAAAAATGTTTGTTTTTTTTTAACTTATAAAAAATAATGTTTTTGTTATGTGGTAATTTGATCTACATTCATATCACAATACGCATTAATCTGTTACCGAAATTTAGCATACTATAAAGCTATCATTCTGTTAAGGAGGTACCTATTCTTATAAGTAAAATCGATCACGTGAGATACGGAGTACTCCATAACACGCATCCTTTTAGAATTACTTTTTAAGCAGTTTTACGGATGATCAATTCGATCTCTTTGAGTATTTGGTACGCACGAAACTTCATTTTCCAAAATCTCACTTGAGATCTCACATTATCTCTTTTACTATAGGAGACTGTACTTGCCCACATACTTATATTAGTACACAATAGCTATAGTTTATGATTAGATTTAAACTTAACTTATGTTGTATATAAATTATGCGAATTATTAAAAATATTTATGGATCGTATTTCTAGAAGAATAATAAATCTATCCGATTTTAAATAATTACTACTAAAATATACTTAAATTACACAAAATTGATAATATTATTATAGAATACATGCTTACTAAATATGGTCACTGTTAAATGTTAAATACTACAGACGAAAATCATTCATCTAAAATCCATTGATTATTTACCTGTACACGCTTTGGATCAAGGAGGCTCCTTTCGACAATTCAAATAATTCATAATAATAGACATTGTTCGTATAACTAGTGTGCAAAATTTGAACGGCAATTACTAATCCGTTTGCTTGCAAAATTGAAGAAAGCATGAAAGCCAATCCGTTTTTATCCTTTTCATGAGATTTATCAGCAAAGCATCACATGAATACAGAACTAAGCAAATTTTTCCAAATGTAAATAAAACAAAAAATGGTACTTTTATAACAAATATCTATTTAACAAAAATACAAATTTCTTAATCGATGTGTATAAATTACAAAATAGTTGCAATATTCACTTGGTTAATTCGCTCAACATGGACCAGCTTTGATATATTAAATATTGTCACAATTATATTTTTCCTTTTCTTTGGCTCTTTCATAAATGTACCGTGCAGAATGAAACGTGCAGACCAGCAAATGTTCTCATGGAAGTAAAACATTTTTTTATCCTTTTTTGTTTAAATTTTTAATTTCTATTAAAAATATTTTATGCGCGTTAGTTTACTAAAATCAAAAATAATATTGTAATTAACGATAATATAAACACATATTTTTTATTTAGCAGATATTCAATTACACATAACATAAATGCGTGTTAATAGTGATTTTATAAAATTGAAAGTTTAAGAAAATAATTATAAATATTTTAATTTAATGATATTTCATGGTCAGTATGATTGAATGTAAATTACTAGCAATTTACTTGATCATTCGCTAATTGTAAGTAAAGAAATAGTGCTAAGTTTCACAATTAATTGAACGAATTTTTTATTCACAGTATCAGAAGGGTAAAATCGAATGCTTCATTAATTTAATTTTTCCTTTTTTAAAGCTTTTTATAAAGATTTAACAATCTTAATATTCGAAATTGTGATTTGTTTGATTGTTGTTAACAAAATTTGGTTATTCAACATCGCACACCACATTCTCTACGAGCCTTTAAATAAATTCATTAAAACAAACTTGAAACTTATAACACACTTAAAAATATTTATAATAATTGAACTTGATCCCTATAAAACAATGTTTTAATCTTTTACTTTATTTAAAGGTTATAGGATTCAAAATAAAATACATTTAACCTCTATTTTAATGTCAGCTGTAAACTTTTTCATCAGATTTCTGTAACACTTGATAAGTCGAAAAAATAAAAAATTAAAATATTGTTTTATAGAGATACAGAGATCGAGTTTATTTGGTGTTAATGATTAGCACAAGCGATAAATAACATTTTTATCGACTGAAACTGTTTTTCCATAATATATGTACACATTTTTATGACTAATTTTTCAGTTAACAGTTTAGAAAGTGAGCTTTCACTGGTAAACATAGAAAAAGGTATTTTAAATTTTAAATTTAAGTAACCTCCCTTATATTTTGTATTAAAATATAGATATGTATTTGTAATAATTATTGTTTAAAAAATATTTTGTGAAATATTAATGTCATGAACTAGTATTTTTAATATATATTCAGTATTCTTTGATATATTATAAGAAATAATTAAGTTTAATGAAGCTATAAGTAGTGCCAATTGTTTACTAACGTTCCTTTTTGACATTAGTAGCAATTCAATAATGACAATAGTTTCGCCTTTTTGTGCGGATTTTGTAGCAATATGCCTAATCCTATTTATAATATAGGGACTATTTAGTCTCATTATTTTTGACGAAATAGAATCTACTAAATTTAAAATTTGACTTTATAAAATATATATAAATAGTGAAAATCAATTTTTCATTTAACAAGTTTTGACTCTTTGTCCGCGAATCACTAGTGGCCCTCATTAATGGTGTAATGAGAATTCACTACAGCACTGAGGGCCTGCTCTGGAGCACTAGTTGATGAGGCTACAGATTTCCGTTTACGTTTATCACCATGGATGCGTCGTCCAATATGAAGTACCACGTCGCCCGATTTCACAGCTTTGAATTCCGATATTGCTTGTGCGTGCGTCAATCCATGTAATGGTCTTGAATTGATTGCCAAAATTTCATCTCCTGAAATTTATTATAATGGGACTCAATAGAGACAATAATAATGTTATAGGGATATCAATTGCGATATTAACCCAGAAAGCATCAGAATCGTTTACGTATAACGAGTATATTATGATCTGGTGTATTGCATGATCACCAAATACATCAGAAATCAAATATATAACAGTTTGTATAAATTACTTATAGCAATTAAGCATGAAATTAACGATAATAATACCTTCTTTGATGGTGCCTTGTTCGGAAGCCTGCCCATTCGGAAAGATAGTCTTCACATAAATTCCCATATTTCCGCGCGGACTATCGGTACCTCCAACAATGCTAAATCCTAATCCTTTGCATCCAGGGCCTTTGAAAAATTTAACGCTCAAAATGCTAAAAGAGTTAGCTTTATTGCCAGGTCTGGGTAAAGTGCAAAAGTTCAGCTCGTTTCTCTCATCTAGATCGTAATCCGAATTTAATTCTTCGACTCTCTCATGCGTCCCTTTCCAGGGCTTCGACTCAGCAATCGAAAGATCAAGTATATTGAATACACTTTGACTGGTAGTTGGTTTTCTGGAAGGCCGAATCGTCGCGTTACTATTATGAGCGACATCCAAGTAGTTCGACTTCTCCCTCTGCACGTCCGATTGGCTTCTTTGACGGCGGAGATTCGTTATACTTATTCGTGGTATTCTGTAGGTCAAACTTTCATTAGATGAGGTCATCGGACTTGGCACGTAAAAGTTCGAGGTCTGATCCATGGAGCTGAGTGCCTTTCGTCTACGGATCCCGGCATTAATTTTACTGAACTTGGTGCGCAGTGCATTGTGGATGTCGGTGATGGCCTTGCCTGTACCTGTTAATTGCGTTTCGCGAATGTTAATTGACGAGATTATTACGCAGAGTAATGAATTTTGTAGATTCGTGTCACCTACTGGGAAGCCTTAACGAGGAGCTCTGGAGTGTCTGCTTGTGAGGTGTGGCCTGCACTGGACCCGCGGACGGTGCTGGTGATACTTCTCTGCTGACTGGTGTCGAACTGACGATGCGCACCGCATTCGAGCATTGCTTTATAATACTTGACCGACTCAGTTTTCTCCATCTCTGGCTTAAATTCTTGTTCCACGAATTATAGTCTGCGAACATCATAGTAAAAGAGAACTTTATAAAAAACAAAAAAAAAACACTTCAAATATTAAATTGGGCAGTCGATATCGAATCGAGCAATCAACTCGGGGCTATGCTCCATCGCGCGCTCAACTTTTTGTTAACTATATTGCTCGCAAAGTAAAAAATTAGAAATGGTATTCCATCGTTTTAAGCCGCGCACTCTATAACAGCTTCGCACTCGCTGTTGCGCTCAAACGCCGCACGATAAATACGACGCGCGACGACACGCACACGCACACACACGTATTATCAGAGACAAAATTTGGAAAGTTTACAGTCCCGGGTGTGTATAAACACTTGAATCTCAAATCTCAAAAGTTCGATGTAAACGTAAATGAATCCCACGTAGAAAGCGATCATTGTCGATTGTCGTGCTGATGCGCTGCAGTGCTCGGCGACGGTCTGCTCGATATATACTGCGCGGACTATATGCTGCTTTTCCTCCACGATTCGACGCGTCATGCAAGTCTGATTCAACCAGTCACACTACCGAACCCCGCGCTCGACTCAATTATACGATATACATAAGAGAGTACCACACATACGGTTTAGGATTCTATTGTAAGAATTGCTCCCGGGCTCTTTCCGCTCGCACACGAAATGACTACTACTACGGCAAAGAGCGCTGCGCTGTGCTTCTCGCAACCACTTTGGAACTCGACCGCGAAGTTTTGTGGCGTTGACCTTTTACTCTCTTGTGTATAGCTATGTGTTTTCAGTGGTTCACAACCTTTTTATGATATAATTCATTCCTTTTTTTACTTTATTAATCCAGAATTCGTTTGCAAAGGGGAAAAGCATACGAGTCTACAAAGGACACGATCTAAGTATATATAAGTTACAAGTAATTAATAGTTACCAATAATTGCGGTATTTATATTTCTTTGTACTTTCCCAACTGCATATTTTATTTGTCGATGTTAAAAATTAAACATTCATCAAATAGATTATAAGAAGTTATTGTTCAATGCAACTGATTTATTTAACGCAGTACGAATCGCCTTGCGCCGCAATACAACTACAGAGCGATCAAAATAAATGGTAAAATTATATAATATTTCGATTTTATTTTACAATGATTTTAAGCTAATACATTTACGTGGAACTTAAACGTTTTTAAAAGAAAAAAGTAAATATAAAGTATTAGGCAAATTATAATAAAGGTCGATCAATCTTTAAAATACTGTCGTAAATGTCTAACATTCTAAAGTTCTTTTAAAAAAAAGTAAACAATTAATCGATTGTACGTAATTTATTGCAGATAGGAAAAAATTGCGGCGGTAGTCAGTTACTTGCTGTGACAAGGACAAGGTATAGTTTTTATTAACATCTTTTTTTAATAATTATTTTCATATTAAACAATTCGTTTTTTCTAATTTTACAGTACAATTTTTCTGTTCTGATAAATTGCATTATGGTTCACATACAATCGATTAATTATTTATTCCCTTTTTTAAAAAACTATCAACTCTATAATGTATTACAAATTCCCTATCTTTTAAGGTAGAGATTATTTGTTCTCGCTCCGCGTACAAAGAGAGGTCACATACTTCTAAAAATTAAAGGTTTTCCATTTACTTTCACTTTATTTTAATTTCGTTCGCTCTTACCTCGATAAGCACCATGTATGTCTCGCTCTACTCTATTACTATAATAGTGATAATTTAAAAGGCCAATCATACCTATATACGCCTGCATCAAATTTGAAATAAATTTTGCGAACGGTATTATAATAAATCGTAAAAAAATATTTAAAATAAGTCAATGTATTTAGAAATCTTAATAAGATTTTTAGATTTTAATCCTTGAATTCGGTATTATATAGTGTAATGAAATTATTAGTAATTTTTTATATTCATCCTTTCAAGGCTCTTTCGAAATATACTTTGACGCGTACTAAAAAAATATGACAGATACTGATGACATCGCTGTAAGATTACTATCGTATTTTTATGTAACAAAAAATTGTACGGAAAAAATGAACATAATTCCACACGGAAAACTTAAAAAAAATGATAAAATTAATATACAATAATAAATCTGTACTAAAATGTTTTTAAAACTTGTATTCAAATACCTCTTATTTGTATTTGTACATAAAAAAAAGAACAAACTTACCAGAATCTTTTTTCCCGTTGTTTAAATTTGTCGGTATTAAGTAATCAGTTTTTGATTTATTTCTATTATATTTATCTGCCTCCAATTCCTGCAGCTGCTGCTCAGATTCTTTAACCATATCAGCAAGAACATCGGAAAAAGTTGAAATTTCAGTCGTGGATTGATTTCCATTTCTTTCTTGATATTCCTCCGTTTCCGATTTTCTGCGCTTACTCCTTCTTCTTCTTCTGACTGGAGCCTGTGGTCTCCCTTCTGTGCTTTCCTCCACTTCCCTTTCTTCTTTATTTTCATATTTATCTTTTTCTTTGGTTCCTATTATCGTCTGATTCAAAGTATCCTGAACTTTTAATGAATCTACCGATGATTTTATCCTCAAAGTTTCTAGATCTTTCAAATCTGCAAGTAAACTGTAGTGAGTCGGTTTCTGCCCTAATTTGTTCATCGATCTGTGCATATCTGATTTCTGCAAAGGCTTGTTATGTTGCAATGCATCACGAGAAGCGTATATATTCTGTTGAGCGTGTCTCGTGTGTTCATGTTTGTAGATTGGTACGTTTTCACTTTTTTGCCTGGCACTAGAGCTCAAAATAATTTTCCTGCCGTTTTCAATGCCATTATGCTGTCGAGCGAGTTTCCTTTCTTCTACGAGCCTGTTATAATTTCTATCTGGCGATGACTCCTTTTTCGGCTTTCTATAGTAACTTCCATTCGAAGGCAATGATGACATTTGCAACAGCTTGGAAGTATCATCCGAATTCTCTATTTGAGGATCATTTCGGTAAACCATCATGGCAAAGTCTGTAAATCAATTTAGGATGCATAAGTTAATGAAATACGCTTGCGTTCGCTTTAAAATTATATAAGTCATAGACATATTGCGCTAATAAAGAATATCGTGGGTGTGTTTCTCGAATGATCGTATCTTGCAACATAAGCCATAAAATCGCCTACTGTTTCATTCAGTGAAGCATCATTGCCTTTCAGCTGAGCAGCTAAGTGTCTCTTATTCTCTCTCTCCCTCTCCCTCTCTCTATCTCTCTGCACTCGCACTCACACATTCTCTCTCTCTCTCTCTCTCTCTCTCTCTCTCTCTCTCTCTCTCACTCCGTGCCTCGCTTACGTTATCTCATTCTCTCGTTTTTTCTTCTCTGTAATGCATCTTATTATTGACTGTGTGCAATTTATATATAGAAATTGTTTACAAATAACATTAATCTGTCTCTCTACATCTCACTTTCATTCTTTCTCTATCGCTATTTATTTTATAATACTTTGCTTTTACATACCGAAACTCGTTATGCACAGGAATCTTGATGATTTATCTTAGACAGATCTCCCTTTTTGGTTTGGAACAAATTAGTTCAGACATAAGCACCATTTTTGTACATAATCCAATGTTATTGTATCTGTGAATTAAAATAAAAGTATAAAAAGAGTCAAGGATTAATGATGACAATCGCGGTGTTAATAATAATAACAACAATCGTTATCATTGTCACAGTTTTAAAAAGAGACTTACAAGCATCTATGTATAGAAGAAATGAGTTTTGTTACATACCCAAAAACTAGCATTCTCGATGCTCATGTATATGTGTGTAGCGAAGAGTTAAAGCACTCTGCAGGCGACTGACACTCGCATCAGGTGCGGAAGTTCCGATTGACTCGCAGTCTCGTCATGTAATGTACGCTCGCGTATTTAAGCCTCTTGATTTTCTGTTTGTGAATGCCGTTGCTTTCCGTTGAAGGCGCACGTACAATAGAGTGGTAGGGAGCGTTTGAGCGAACTATGAATTTTCTCAAGTCGCATTCTCCGGACTGAAATGACTTTTCTATAATATGAGGTATATAGTTGACAAGTGACACTTTGGACAAGCCCAAATATGAGACAATGGAGATGTATTTGATGATCTGTGACAGTATGAATTTAAAAAGTTCTTTCGTATTACATAAACATGCCATTCCAAATAATAGCTGAGTACATGGTGAAGAAAAAGTTTAAAACGAACGATCACTTTTACTCCGCTTTTACTGCCCGTATAATCGAATGCAACTTACTACTGATCTAAATCTTAAACATGAACTCGATTTAATTACTAATTAAAAAGATACGCTTATGAATATAAATGCAATTAACTTAAATTTTATTAAATATCTCGGCAAAAATGCAGCGGTAAATTTAAAGATAGAAAGCAGCGATCTAGCCGGTGTAATAAAACGTAACGCTTTTCAAAACGTAACATGTAAATTAGTTGACTATAAATGGATTAATATAATAAATCAAAACAATTACATAATAAAACGAATCTGTACGTATTGACGGTAAGACGTCGAACAGGGAGTCAGTACTTAAGTAACTACAAGACGTAGCTCTAAGCACCACACCGTTACAACCCCGATAAGGACCTGGAAGCGCAGTCCGATAAGACTCTTATCATTTCGTCAGGTACCCTAACGCACCTTCGATGGAGATACGGTGTATTGTTCGTGTGTATAATATGAGTTTTGGAACGATCATTAAGTACGATTTAAAATTGGAGCGTATCATGCAAAATGAAACGAAATTTAAATGTATATAACTGGACTTAAGTATGCACATATCTTTTAAGATGATAATTTTCTACATGTATAGTTCATTTTCGCTTTTATCAAATTTCAACACAAAAATCACGATTTTTAATAAAATTTATTATACTTTCTGACTATTTAAGAAACATTTTTTAAATTTACTTTACGGTTTTTTGCCGAGTGCAAAGCTAATTCTGTAGGTTCGATGATACAAGAGTTGTATACGTGATTATATTTTCAATGAGCGAAAGGTTATTTCCGTTTAAGCAAGTGTTCACAAACGGAAATTCAATGCGTGTTGGAAGTTCAAGCTATTATATTTAAGGAGAGATGATGAGAAGGACTCTTACAACATTTCTTTGTCTAGAGTTATAATAATAAAAACTTGGGACTTGTACGTAATCGTGTTAAGGACTTGTTTATGTCGCATGGCTAATGGATACTGTTCAGTGTTTGAATGTGCAACTACCTATATCGTTAATTGTTAAAATACTAACATGGTCGTATTTCTAAACGAGCGCGCAACTGAAAATTCAAATCAAATAATAAATTTTTAGTTTGACGTATTCTACAATGTACGATATTATTCTCTGTTTTACAAGTTAATTATTTACACGTATAAATTAAAAAATACAATTAAGGTAATGCAAAAATGTTAATAGGTGGTAGCGGAAGATCAAAGACATCGCACTTAAGCTTAAGTTCGTGCGTAGCCTTATAATTAATTGATGAGATACGCGCCCGCATATATATTTATATAAAACTAACTGTTTCAATGAATGAATAAATCAATAAAATAATTATATGGTATCGAAAAAAAAACTGATATATAACATTACTTACGGCAGTTACGGCACTTGCAGAATAAACTCCTTTTACGTCATTTTATGTATATAATCTACTGCACTGTCGGTCCGTCCACAAGTTAATTATGTCTCGTACCGCATCACTGCCCACTGGTCAGTGCGGCCAGGCCGTGTCTGCAAAGTCTCCTGCGCTTGTTTAACGCGTGCATGGGGTCCCTAGTTGATCGCCTATAATCTGTATGGACCGCACACAACGGAAACCGTTACAGGAAAACGATATATACTTATATATTAAAAGAATAAATTCGCTTACCATATTTATACATGCAAGGTAGAACTATTATTTATTGTATCCTGCACAACTCCTTACACATCCGTTCTTCATATAAATAGATGGGCAATATTTTTCTCATCTCTTCGAATGAACTTTGCGGTCCGCACTGTAGAAACCAATCTTTATACACTGGTATAGAGTACACGCACAGCATAGGAACACTGTATGACTGTACCAGGTACCTATATATTATACTATTGTATAGACACGACTCACACGACCCTACACACTAGGGACAGCCCTTTAGAAAGTAGGAATCCATCCACGATGCAGTGAACTGCACAGTCGGCGACGGAACGCGAGATTCGCTCGAAAGCGCGAACAATGCCCCCTGACGGGGATTCCGGGAAAGCAGTCCCAAGTAAAGTACTGCAGAGTCCTTCTTTTTCCCTCCTCGTTTCCTGTCTCTCTCTCTCTCTCTCTCTCTGTCTCTCTCTGTCTCTCTGGACTCTAGAGCTCTTTCTCTCTTGCGTGGTTTTATTTTGATGGTTTAAGTCTACGTCTAGCCGTCTATCCGTGGAGACTGGAGAGTGTGATTGTGCGCGAGTCCTGAACTCTCGGCTCTCGCTGAGCGCGAAGCAAATGTCTAGTGCGAGACTGCGAGCTGCTATATAGCGTTGTGGTGTTGGTCGAGAGAGCCGAGGCCCGAGCCGAGAGGGGCAGCCCGCGGTGTGTCCGGGTGTGCTGCTGCGAGACTCTGCATGCACAGCCGTACGCAGAGAGACAGAGAGCAAGAGGGAGAGAGAGGGAGAGTGTGCGGGACGCGCGTGCAATAGTGGCTCGTGTGCTCGAGCCTCGAGCGCTTGTTGGCGTCGCCGACCACGGGACCAGAGCACCAGCAGCAGCGGCGGCAGCGGCGGCAGCGGAACAGGTCGGAGAGAGAGAAGAGAGAAAGAGAGAGAGAGAGAGAGAGAGAGAGAGAGCAAGCGAGCGAGTGAGTCTCGGCCGTCGCTATAATGCTCCGGGCGTCCTCGAGGTCCGCATACAGAAAGGCCCGATTGAGAAGACTCGGTGGCGAGAAGGTGGTGCAGTACTCGGCCAAGTTCCGTCAGTTCCGTGCAGTTTGCGTGCTGCTACGAGTGTGATCGAATGCGCGTGTGGCTGTGTGGGTGGATGAGTGGTCGCGAGTCGCTGCTCTCGATCGGCCGAGAGGCGAGTGGCTGCTGCAGCAGCAGCGGCAGCGGTAGCGAGTGCCAAGGCGACGAGTGTAGCGGCAGCTACGGTAGCCGCAACCGCGGCGGCCAAGGTCAAGCCTGCAGCCCGTGAAGATGCGCCGGCAGCACCCGCGCCCCTGAAAAGCAATGACCATAGCGAGCAACATCGTGGTCGAGTGGCTGCACTCGCTGCACCTCGGCGAGTACGCCGAGTCCTTCATCGACAACGGCTACGACGACCTAGAGATTTGCAAGCAGATCAGCCAGCCGGACCTCGACGCCATAGGCGTGTTCAAGCAGAGCCATCGGCTCAGACTGCTCCAGTCGGTGAAGAGGCTGCGCGAGGAGGGAGCAGCCAGCGTTTACTTTACGCTCGAGGAGAGCAGCGCCTGCCTCTGCGACGATACGAGCATAATAAGCGACAAGGAGGTCGGAACTGGGGCCCTGCAACAGCCCCAGCCCCAGCCCCAGCCCCAGCCCCAGCCGCAACCGCAGCTACAGCAACAGCAACAGCACCAGCAGCAGCAGCAGCAGCAGCAGCAGTCTAATACCCTCCAGCTCGGCAAGCATGACCTGGACTCGCCCCTGCAGCCGACGACTCTCATTAAGCCGCACCAACCCCAGCCGACCAAGTTCTTGGACGAGTACGAGGAGGGCAAAGCCGAGCTGGTCCGCATACCTAGGATGCAGCTGCGTCTACTGCTGCAGGAGAAGCTGCGCACCGACGGCATTCGACTTGCCTGTCAACCTTACACCACACCGGTGAGTAGCTTCTCTATCTCTCTCTCTCTGTCTCTCTCTCTTTCTCTCCCTTATTTCGTGTGCCTAGTGCTTAGTATTTGCAGCTGCCGCCGTCGCTGCTGCTGCTGCTGCTGCTGCTGCTGCTGCTGCAACCTGCAACATTCTACATTCAATGCTGAATCGATACTATTCGCCACTTTTTGCCGCCACCATCACGTCTCTGTCTGTCTCCTTATCCCGCACTCTCGCTTCCTACATCCCCATTCCAGCCTGCACCCTCTCCCCCCGCCACCCGCGCTACCTACCCCCCTCGCTATTCTATTCCATCTTTCTTTCTATTATATGGAGTACAATGGGGAAAAGTGCTCTGTTACACACCTCCTCTGGCAAATATTTTTGTCTTTCACCTGAATACATCTCTCTCTGCTGAGTAGTTGCTAATGGATTAGAACTTTGCAGCGTTGCAGTCTAGCGAATACTTATAGCTTTTTGATCTCTTTGTACTTTTCTTTTTTTTTTATCATTTCTCACTTGAAATTGTTTGCATGACTGACATTTGCATTGTACATAAGTACAACAAATTAAAAATACAGTATATTTCTAATAAATTAAAATGAACATGAAATTGTGATTATACTTTTATACTTGAATTATGCGACTTGAAACTCATATTTGTTCGCATGTTCATTATAAAATGATCTTTAAACTACTGCTATTATACTGTTATAAATCTTATTATTTTAATGTCTGCATGTATAATATCATCAAAAATGTATAATATTAAAAAATTCACCGTAAATATATGCTTGGTGGAGAATTGTCTTTCGATAGCTTACAATATATACTATATGGGAATAGTATTTTATATCTTGTGTTTTAAAATGAAAAAGCTATTGGGTTCATAAGTGTTAGTTCGATTGTAGTTTAATTTTTGTTGGAGTAGAATATATAATTATAAATTATTTAAATTTTTGTTATCGTTTTAGAACTAAATTCAATAATTTCAACATTAACTTTTAATCTAATATCTAATTTTTTTGTAGGTCAAAGTAAATAAATACTGACTTGACTTTTAATAATAATTGAATAATATCATCCTCGTACCATATATGTTATAAAGGCATATATATAACTTTTAACTTAAAACAGAGAGATATATTTTGCCAATTAGTTTGCCTGAATTCCAAAATGCTATTAATCCAATTGTTTGTATTTATTGTTTTTTATTAAATGTTTAAAAAATGTCTGGCAGAGCTTTTTCATTTGTAATTTACATTCAGAATTATTTTTAAAAAGTTGAAGCAAACTGAAGGAAGTAAAACATTTTTTTAATTATAAAAAAATCATAAGAGACTATGTGATGTAGCAATAAAAAATTAAACATACTAATCAAACAATACTTTTAAGTTTGATTTAAAAAAAAAATCTGTTTTTATTCAATTTAACTATCCTAAACCTTGATCAAAATAAGGATTTTAAGTGAAAACATTAAATTTATTTTCAAATAATTATGTTACCAACAGCCTCATGTTTTGTATTATTCTTTTGGCATTTCGCATCACTCCAAAACTAATTATGTAAATAAATTAAAATTAAAAAACAAGCTTGAAAGAGTCCTATATAGCACTAACAATGCGATGGCCGCTTTTAATTGTACATGGTTAAACGTCTATGATAGGTTGTAACTGAATAGCAGGCAATTTCATTGAATTTCCAATCCTTATGAAAATAGCTTTACA
This sequence comes from Megastigmus dorsalis, assembly GCA_900490025.1. Lineage (NCBI taxonomy): Eukaryota > Metazoa > Arthropoda > Insecta > Hymenoptera > Megastigmidae > Megastigmus > Megastigmus dorsalis. Next base: position 81,273 of record UELU01141830.1, read on the forward strand.
ATTTGAAATACCCATTCTCGCATATTTATTGAATAAATAACGGATATACCGTGGTTATAAAGAACCTTGCGCACAGTTAATCATAAAAAAACAACGTACCGAACTACACACTCGGCTGCATTCTTCATATCAATGTACCGCTACACAACGATAACAATATTTTTCACACAGACTTTACATGAACTCGATTATTTTCAAACTGTTCGCAATGCATAATTTGAGAAATGGTGTGCAATAGAAATCAACCCGTGCAAATCATGCAAATTCAGCATTCTATATTTTATCGAATTTCTTGATGGAAAAATTCTAAATGGAATATATTATATTAGGAAGGCGAACGTGGATATTTAGAGGGACTAGCATCGCGGTACGCAGATCTCTTGAGAACACATTATGGTGATGTACTCGAGCCGCTTGAGGAACTACGACGCCGTGAAACTAATATTTCTCCGAGAATGCCCAACACTCCACTCACTACCAGCCATTTGCAGCCTATTTATGTTCCTGGAAAATACTCGGTAAACTATTATTATCTATTATCTACTTACTAAACTAACTTGGACCCATTCAAATATGTAATCTGCCATTATTTATTGGGTCTGCATCGATAATATTATCAGAGTTAATAATCATAGGCTATAGTTGTCAAGCTTTTTTTTCTCTTCAAAAAAATTTACCTGTCTTTCGCATGAGCGCGGTTTTTTCAACTTGTGTTTCAATAAGAATGTGTTTTGAAGAATATTAAAAATAAAAGTTGTCATTTCAGCCATTTTCATTCATCATTTCTGGGGTCGTTTCTTTCAAGAAATAAATTAAATATGTCTGTCAATTTTTTATGAGCACATGATAGGAACATTCGCCTTACAGCTAACTCGTTTACCTATATATATATATGCGACTAATCTTCCGCTACTACTTTGTATTGTTTTATTGCCGCACGTGTCTCAAGGTTATTACGAAAGGATAAAGCAGTTGCAGACTTCTATATAGATGTCTGCTCACCGACGCGTATGCTTTCGACTGTATTCTGAAAAAATAATGCTGTTTATACTTAAATAATTCAAGATTGGGTCTACAACTGCACAATATATTCATTTACTTACATCTGAAAAATCGGTTTTAAAAATTGATCTATGGCTTAAGATTGAGGCACTACATTTTTACATGAACTTCTTTAAAGTTGACGAATTAAAATAACAGAACTTGTTTTGATGTTCCAGCCTTCGAGTTGCTTAAGCGACAAGGAAGAAGACGAAATTTACGGCTTTGGATATGGTATTTTCGGACGTCAAATGCTCCAACAGAGGCAGCAAAAGCTTGCATTAGCAACGCAAAATTCAACTCTGAGTAACAACGCTACTCAGCAACATCAATCTGTTTACCAAAGGTAAATAAAGTTTAATTTTTTTTGCTATTTTTTGTAAGCCTTACTTACATTGTAATAATTATAATAATCGTAGTAACCAAAGTATATTAATCTTAGCACGATTTATTCCAAAAATATTATACGATAAGATTTAATCATTGAATAAAACGGGGATACTCGACGATCTATCAAGCTATTTAAACTATCGATTAAAACAGTTAATTTACTCTCTTTCACTCGTTTATCTCCCAATCGCCTGCATCGCCGGCTTTTTTCAAGCCGAATCTATTGAAAATCGATTTTCCCGCTTCCCCTTTTTCTATCTCTTTTCGATTTTAAATTTCAACCCTTACCATTGACAGACGGGAAAAATTTATTTGAATTCACTGCACATTATTTTCAAAGAAATAAAACCTGCTATCATTTTTCGCGGATGCTCATATAAATTTTGCTTTTAATATAAAAATATTTTTAGATATTTTTAATCATTAATTAATAATGCTAAAATGTGCTTATTGAACAAGTCAGTTTCTCGATTGATTCGTTCACCAAAAAGTACAGTTTTCTACTGCACGCGTACAACAGCAATCGAGAGAGAAAGTAAACAGGTTTGCAGGAATGAGAGTTTATGACAGAGATTCGCCAACGTTCTTTAAATTCTAAGCTTTAAATCATGTACAGTTGAGTTGCCGTACACTTGTGATAAAAATCAACTTTTTAAGTTTTGTAAAAGTGAGAAAATTTATTTGTAATATCGAAGTATAAGCATTGATACGTTTTTACGACGTTAATACGTAAACGGAGCGCCGCTATTGGAACACATGCATATGCGTGTGCGATGACTCACGTGATGTGCAGTCTTTCTTCCTTTTTACATGACTGTGTGGAGCATCGAGCTATACTAATACATTTACTCTCCTTCTTTCTATATACGCTGAATACCAGGGAATTCCCCCATCGGTTACTTCTGTACCTCTTACTCTTTCGAGACTCAGCGAATCGACCTCTTTGCTGACCCCATCCGAAAAATTTTATTTTTCCCCTTTTTACACCTTTTACATCTTTATCGATACCAATATAATAGTTATTGTAAAAGTAACTATTAAATGAATGAAATTACCTGTGTCTTTACAATAACCTGTAAGAATACAAATATCTCATTTTTATAAAAAGTTCTTAAAAATTTGTTTACAAGTTCCTTATACTTTATGCTTAATATCCATTTCGAAGTATATTAATGATAAAAATTTTATTTTTAATAGTTTAATTATTTATAATAATTTAATTTGTTTATTGCAGTTGTTTGAGCCCGAGGTCTGCTTTTTTTTACGAGTTTCCACCAAATGGTAAGTGGTAATTTAAGTAAATTTGCATTAATAAAAAAGTGTTAAGTTCACATTAAATAATCTGCTCTACAAAAAAATTGTCTGCTCATTTGCGATCGCATTGCCAAGATAAGGGTGGCGTATTGCAGAGTATCTCGAGTGAATAGCAGTACGTGGAAAGTAAAGCAAAGCTCTCAAGTCATTGTCTGCTTCTCTGTCTACTTGTCACACCTTCAGTTTTCGGTCTTATGCTAGTTTCCATGACGACACCACGCGACCAAAGAGGTTGCGGATTCTTTTCATTCACTTGTTCTCAATACCGTAAAAATAGTGACTTAAAAGCTAAGCATTAAGCGAGCGCACGGCTTTTGCAAATTTGAAGTTACCTACGTGTAACTTCTTTACAAAATGTTTGTATTTTAGCTATATGTTCGATCAGATTTTGACCTGTATTATTTCTATTTTCGGATCGTATTAAAAAATTTTATGGAGTAATAAAGCTTATCTAAAATTCAAAACTTCGTAAATAAATGAATAATAAAAATGGTTACAAAATAAAATTTAAAATACATTGAAAAACAATAAAATTGATATGAAGAGAAACAAACCCGATTCTCGAAAAGTTCAGTAATCGATTTTGGTTTTATAGCATTTGCAGCACGAGAAGTTGAATAAAATTGCTTCAATTTTTACTGCACTACGCATGCGCGTTTATGTGAATTTGGTTTAATTTTTTTTTAATATTGAATTTTTAAATTTCATCCAATTAAGTTGAAGAAATTACTTTTCAATTTTTGAATTCACTATATACTGTTACATAGGACAATTTTTATTCTTTCAATTTTAAACATTAGGATTGTATTAATGTGTGTTTTCACTCAAAATGCGTAATTTGAATATATTAAATGCATTAAATTTCAGAAAAATTTATTATCAAATTTAATATTTGGTTTATTTCAGAACAAGGACAAAATACGAGTAAAAAGAAGACAACATTTTCAAGGATTCTAAGAGGTTTAAAAACACACAGAAAAGAAAAACATGGTCCAACACACAATTCACCTCGGCACAATCCATCCAGAATAGGTGTACCTCAACGAGTAAGACTAAATTATTATTTATAGACTGTTTCAAACCAAAATTTATAGCATTTTAATTACTACAATAATTCATATTTTTACGTAGTTAAGAGGATAAAATAATTTTTAAATTTCGAAAAAGTCAATCTTTTTTTAATATCGTCCTAATAGTCTGCCATAGTCAATAATAGTTTGAATGAAAGAAAATTATTTTTTTCATAATGTTTAGATTTAGTAAAATTAAATAAATTTAATTGCGTGATGATACTACAGATAATGGAGATGATTCTTAAAAGTACTCGTATTGATTAATACAAAAAAAAAAAAAATAACGTATTTGTACTCATTGTCTAATACTTGGAAATCGTCCAAAGACAAAAAACTCCTTTTTTGAACTTCATCAAAATCGATGTCCTCTAAATATTTTTCTTTCTTAGTTCATATTGTTCCAAATAATTCATCTAAACTACCCCGTTGCATACTAAATTCTAATGTTACTTTCGTAAAAATACACTGCTTGACACTCACATGCAGAAGAATCCTCAGAACCGTACTTTTGGAATAATGAATAAGAATCTTTAATTCAAAGTAAACCTGGAAAAATTCTTCAGTTTAATTCAGTCAATTGCCAAATTTTGTAAAATAAGTCGTCCTATTAAAATGAAATTTCTGGATAAAATTGGCCACAATTAAATTCTTTGGTCCATTAATAAATCATAATCCAGTAACCTCTAATTTAAGAACTAAAAACCTTATCCTTTAGGTTGCTAACATTTTTTTATCAAACCAGTGTATTTAAAACCATGTTTATACATTTTGCACAGAAACTAATTCACTTAAAAGAATAAATAAATAATACTTACTTTAAAATAATTAAGTAGAATTTCTATTGTTTTATAAACCATGATGAATTTTTAAAGAAAAGCTACTAAATTAGAATCGCGGAATATGAATCTAATAAAAAAATTACTGTTAATATCGTGGCTATAAGAAATAAGATTTTACTAAAAACTGAGAAAAAAAAACAATAAAATTAAACTTTATATAATTTTACCAAAAACTATCCACATTTAATAACTTAAAAGTTTATACAGTTACTTAATACATGTGAAAGCATGAACTCAGTTTGTCTTTTAAAATATGCAACTAAAAATTAAATTATGTAATTAAGGATATGGTTTTAATCTAAGTATTACATCAATATCAATAAAACTATTTATTTATGTAGTTAAAACAATGACACATAGTTTATAGAGAAAATAGTGCTACTGAGATGTCAGGCTTATGCAGTATCAAATAGATAACTCACAGTTATGAGCATCAAAACTATCATGACTACCCTGCAAGCTCGTATTTATCTTGATTAGAGTGCACAACTTTTAGAATCCTTAGAATCATTAAAAACTAATGTATAAAATTTATTTACCAGAATCGCTAGCTAGCATATTCACTATTTATCCTAGAAATCTCCTCAAAGTATTATCTAACCTATTCCCTCACTACTAAACCTAATAAATGCATTCTCTTGAGTCGCCATTTTGAAGAAATATGCCAATCTAGAAAAGCTGATTAACCGAAACTAATACCTAAATACAACCATCGGAACACCAGGAGTGTCATATAAGAGTATCAAGTCCAGTGTCAAAGGGCTGAGATCTGTAAAGACACGAAATACTTTAGTGAAGAATGCTCTCTGCAATTTTTAAAGCATTTACAGAACAATCGTTTGGAAAAATGATACTCTATTACTTCATGTCTTAAAGTTTTTGGTTCAGCTACAGGAAAAAATTCGAACACAGAGAATAATAGGATTTTAACATGACAGTTGAAAGTGAACTTAAAATTGTGTTTAGACAACGATCGACGTTGATAAAAAATAACGCTTACGACTGAAGTTGCAGTTACCAAATTTTCTCACCATACAAACTCACAAAGTCACGGAATACAATACAAAGAAAGAAATCAATGCATGATTCATATAGATATACGTACTTAAATAAATTACGTATTATTATAAGTTATATGCACAATCCATCAATCTGATCTTCTCTTTACTTCGAAAAAGTTCAGACAAAAAGAACAAGAACTTTAAGGAATCTAGTGTCCACTCTTTTTCTTTCGTTGTAGAGTTTCAAAATCAATATATTAGTAACATTTGAATGTGATTTTCATGCACATTGACAGTTGCTAATTAATACATACGGAATGATACGTTCTACAATTCGTGTCAGCCAAAGGCTTTGTCTTGATAGAAATAACAAGTTCTGGTTAAAGTGAAACATTTAACATTAAAATGAATGTTTTTGAAATATATGGTTCTCATTGTCTTCTTTTATTTTATATTAAAGTCGTCTAAATCTTTGATCTCCAGTGTTGTTATTCTTCTTTGATTTATTATCTGAATTAGAATTTTTTGTATCATACTGTATCTAAGGGTATTTTTATACCTACACCTAAATACTGGCGAATTCAAATGTGCATTAGGATATTTACATTAATTATCAAAATCTTCTGAAAAAATTCTTTATTACATCATAATTTGTAATACATATGTACCAAAAATGTTTTATTAAATTTAAGTTAAATTTAATAAAAATTTGTGCAGTGTAAATATTAATGCAGTATCTACGTTTACTTAATGCTGCGATCCTTTAACTTAGGTTTAAGTTTAAGAAGTCCCAGGAGGTTCTCACAAGTTTTGCGGATTATGAGAATCACCTTTAATATTTTGGTCTACATATGTGAAGAAATTTAATAGACAATAAAATAAATAAATTTTTTAATAACTATTAATTTTTATTTTATGTCTAAGAGTCAATCTTAAAGGGCACACTAAAAATAAAATTCAAAGTATAATAATAACAAATGATGCATTTTTGAGTTTTACCAGCAAAGTATGCATGTACACAATAAGTAAGAGAAAATGTGTATCATATCCATTAAATAAATTTTACATCATCGTCATCTACATCATTGCAATTATTAATAATATTATCGTTAATATTTTTAAATTACATACACGTATAAGAGAATGTACGTTTACATCGAAATGCTACAAAGAACGGCTAAAGTTTTATAACGACTCCGCAGTTCTGTAAAATAATATTATTAACAGTTCACGAATAAAAGTCAAATTGTTTCTTTAGTCTAGCTTCCTTTAACAGGTTGATACCCCAGATAGTGTTTTGCAGAGCGGTTTGGGTCTAACTCCAGATACGGGATGCACAGTTCTTCGTTCTATGGTCGATCCTCGAGATTATGATCGATTGAAGTACCTACAAACGAATGGAAGTCAAGCCAACAGCTTTGAAGAAACCATATATAGGGTATTGTTGATTACTAATGATATGTCTGAATTATTATTTTTTTAAGCTTGATTGTGTTTTTGTAAGTCCAGTCAAACCTCGGCAACTGTTCTTATGGAAAAAATGACTTTGAAAACTTTTAACTATTGTAAGGCATATTGCAATGAATTTTGAAAATGCAAAATATTAGCAGTTTTCGAGGTTTGACTATACATAAACCACCTAACTTTATAAATATGTTTAAAGTAATGGTAGCGAATTTTTATAACTTTACTTTGAATTTTAAAGTGAATATACTACTTTCGCGAATATTATTGCAAATTTATAATGATAAAGCGGTTTTACTTTTTTTTAAATAATTTTTGATTCCTATTTGCGTACATGCATTTAAATTCTATCTGGCGAAAAAATTTTGTAGTTTATTGAACGCAGAACACAGTGCGGAGAAAAGATGAGTAATAATTTGTTTGTATAAGTGAAAATATAAGTTGTTTAAAATGAAAACAAGCTGGTAAAACAATATTGCATAAAGGATTGAGTACTATATTAGCACTTCTTATTGGAGAAGAGGAAAGTCTATGGTGAATTTCGTAACTTGTTAGTCAAGCATTATATGCTGACATACTTAAGCGTTTCTAAACAGATCTTTTTGAAAAGTTAACTTTTTTTTATATGAAGGATTTAAGCACAAACGGGAAGTAAATGCTTTATTGTATTTAGTTATCGAGATCTATTAAGGTTGCTGCCCTGTTTTCAAGATCTCATAATCACTGTGGAGTGTAGCTAAGTTTACTTAACAAAATTATTATACTTCAATGTTATTATACCGATAGGCTTTGGTACTTTCTAGTCCCACTGTCGAAATCGGGAGTGAATACATCCCATTTTCTTACATTCGAAATTCCTGATTCTCAGGGTAAACATAAGAGATCTGTATATATATGTTATTAATATTCAATATAATAGCTCTACATAATTAGTTTATCTTAGTAAAAACAACGCAATACTAACTTTACTAGTATGCATAATTTGAATGTTTTTGCCTTTTGAAAAATTACAATGATTTTGTACATAGGTAGTTTTGCATGTTTTATCCGAATTCCATTGCACGTCATCCACAACCTTGCAACAATAAAAAAACACCAGTTATTTAGCTTAATAGTTTTAACAATCACTACTCCAGTACCTTGGTAAATAAATAACTAATATAAAATTTTTATGAAGCTGTTGTACAGCACACCGAGAGCAATACAAATTCAGAGAAACTATACATACAATTTCTACCAAAAGTATGTGAACAATGATGTGTATTTTTCTATATTGTATTGTAATCAATATATATAAAAAACGATAAATGTGTATGTATCATAAATAATGATGTGACATTATAATACAACATATCTTGGTCTATAAATAGGTATGTGTGGTATGAATGTATGGCCTATTAATTTTTTTTTTCACATAATACTTTTTTTTAATTAAAGATTAAAACCTTTTTAATAAGCTCCAAAAACATGAATACAAAATATTAAATATTATTATTACATATAATTTTAAAATATTTCTAAGTGAGTTTCGCAACGTATGATTCATCCCGTGTCAAAGTGTGGTAAGCCGTCAGCCTTCATCTGCATCGTAGACTTATATATTTGTCATTGTCTATCAATAATTGTTCCTGAAATTGGATGGAAATTGGATTTATAAACTTTTTTTCATTGTGCCGTAACTTGAAATTTATATTCTTATAGTTCTAAATACTTTATTTCGAATGAAAATCTTCTCTACGACAATTTTATTTCAGGGGTCTTGAAATTTCGACTGTCAGATTTAACATCAAAAGGCTAACATAAAATAAAAACATTCAAAAGAAAGTTTCGTTGTAATACCTAGGCTACTAAATTAAATGAAATATAATAAGCTAATATTATAATTTCTATGTTTTTTTTTCTTAAAGTGTATTTTGATCTGTTTTTTGTTTATTATTTTATCATTAACAATATATATTTATACGAAATCGAAAGTTCGTTTTTTATTCTTCTACTTTTTTAAAAAATTGACGCCGTAATAATTTTGCATGCTGTTATATATATTTCCTAATATACAATGGTATAAAATAAGATTTCAAATTCCAGTTTCATCTGAATTGCAGTTTAATTATTTTAGTGGCGAGTCAAAGTTTCAGAATGCTGACTGGCATCTTTTTTAACTGTCATTGATGATCTAATGTAGCTCACAAGTTTATCTAACTTCTTGAAACTATGTAATTCTTAGAAACAATCAATTGTTCTTATTAGTTCTTCATATTATTAGAAAGCCCAACTCTTTATTTTTGCGCTAATAATATTGTGTTTAATGAAGTGTCCTGCAACTTTGACTCCAACAAAGGTAACAATTATTCCATGCAATGAGTTGAAAATATACAATTATTGTACTTCTTATTCTAAAAATTCTTTGAAATTATGTTCAAACACAAGCACTGATTACGGGGTTATTTTCAGTTAAAAATTCAAGAAGCTGCAAAGAAGAAAGAAAGATTCAACAAAGAACACGAAGAGGTGAGTTATGAAATCTCCGTATAGGGGCCTTATTCAAATTTAAAGTTGTAAGAAACTGTATACTGTTATTTTAGACATCACTGTTTTACAGGAAAACTCGAAAATGCATTATTTATATATGCGAATTTGAAATATTCTAAGTGCGTTTGCAAAAATATTGTGCTCTGTTTCAATTTTATATTGTAAAGATTGTTCTGTATAAATACAGTATAGATTTCGTTAGATCAACTAAAAATTAATTTACATTTAAGTGAGTTGGTACAGAAGAAAGCCTGAGTTTTCTGATTGATTTTTCTGTGGGTTTAATCCAAGTTGGTCCCTAAAGGTTGTAATGCCCCTGAAAATATTGAAAAAAATCGATTTTTCATCATTATATTTTCTTGACGTACAAGATTCTACTCTTATTTTCATCAAATAAAATTTAACGAAGATCCATTATCTCGCATTTTTGTGAAATAGAATCTTGATTTCCATATTCTAGTCAGAATTTTTTCTGTTAATTTTTATAGCTAATATTCCTTAACACAGCCAGCACATGCACTACGCTTGACTATAATTTAATTTATTACCACTAAAACGACTAAACCATGTTTACCCATGTGTATGTACATTTTTTATCTGTGCTAATTCTATGAGGAATTCCTTTCCTAAAGAGACAGTATATTAAAAAGAAAGTTGACTTTTTTGAAGGTTTAATATAGGCTTTCCTTCCAAAGAAATTAAGAATTAAGGGTTTTTCCTTTAAATATTTGGAGTTAAAGCAATAAGAGATTCAAAGGCACATATTTAAAGAACTCGTGCTTTAAATGATTAGGTTTTAAGGGTTTGGAATTAAAAAACTATTATATATGTGTGTGTCTACGAAATTTATATGGACATAAAAATTCATCATAATTTACATATTAAGTATTTTCTTTTTTTCTCTTTTAAGATTCTGAAAGACATCAGGCACGGTTTAATGCAGCTTGGGCGAGAAGAACACGGGCAGTATCCAGGTAAACTGTTCAATAAATTCATTTAAAAACTTTATTCTTTAATTAACATATACACTCGAGAATCGTTTTAAATTGTTGGCGATCAGCAGTTAATTTAATATAACATCACGTATAAAAAAATACAACCTAAGATATTTAACAAAAATCTTTTTTTTTAACAAATACTTAAAATAGTGAGTACTTAATTGCATCTTTTAACTAAAAATCTATTATCATTTGGATTCTTAAAGATGACACATATATGTATGACGAGGAAGCGAGATGCGGAGACATGCGACGACTAGAAGTAGTGGGAGGAGGAATTCAGCATTGGTACGATGAACCCCCTTACGAGTCTGATCCCGAAGACTTCTTGATGGGCTGTAATAACAGTGAAACTGATGCAAGTACTGCGATTACAAATGGAAGGTGAGACATTAACAATGGTATCGCAATAGTCTTTATGTCGAGTATTCAGATACATGAATACTATTATTTTTGCTTGCCAGATATTATTATCGAAGGGTCAAACTTTAATAAGGGAAAAGTAATTTAAATTCTAAATATTCTTCACTCTGTTCTACCTAACAATCCGTATTACTATATTTTTTCAAAATATAAATAAATGTATAAATTATTACAGGGTTTGTTACACGTTGAATGTCGATCCCGAAAACCGCAGTGAAGGTGTAATTTCATTACGTACAGCTGGTGATATAAGCGTGCCGAAGGAGCGTTCCAGAAAAACCAGTTCTACTATGAGGGGACTTATTGTTCCTCAAGGACATAATAATCCACCTACAATAATACCTTTAACACATTCGAGAACTTCACGTGAAAGCGGCGAATATGCAAGTAGTGATGTACAGGTGAGCTTCAAGTATTTTTACGCTGTATAAATTTTTTAAGTTCCGCTAAGTACTTCTCTTTCTTAACGTGAAATGCCTTGAGCTGTCCATTGCGAATTATTGCTCGCTAACAGTTTTTACGCAGTGTTGTTTTAACATTGGTTATTGTCATTAATTAATATATATAGATAATAGCATTCTCTTTAATTATGCGTTCCATCTTTTTCAATTACAGAGTCGAAGTAGCGGCGATGAAGATAACGAAGAATCTCCTCGAAGTCAAAGCACTGACTATGAAGATCCAGAGCAAGCTGAAGCAGAGTCGGGAAAATGGCATATGAAGGAACATTTGAACGTACCACCTGCTCCTACGCTTGGGGTAATACATCTTTTTTTCGTGTTTTTCTTAATAAATTCCTGAAACTTCCATAACCATTGAATTATTTTCTAATATTTAAGAAATTAATATAGATGAATATCCCCATTGAAGATTGAGTAGCGAATAAAACTGAGTAAATCAAAATTGGCAGCAGTTACATGAAGATCTGTAATTGTATGTTGTAGCTGGAGAACTACGGAACCGGATGCGTAATGGGAGGAAGAAATAGCGGGGAGACGGGTGTAGGCGTAACAGTTAGCGGTATAGCTGGAAGGGCGAGAACACTACGTCAAGATGTTCAGCGGAAAATTTCGCGACTACGGCAGCAGCGCAGCTCGATAAGCGAAGCAGCCTTTCCGTGTAGCGCCAGCAGCGTCGAGAGTCTGCCAAGCGGTAGCGGCTCCAGCAGTACCCAAGCACTGGTGCGGGCTGGCAGTAATCACAGCTCCATATCATGCGAAGAGCGCGAGCCTAATAGTCCTCAGCGAGTCGAGGTACAGCCCGCGACAACGTCGAGCAATCCTTCGAATAGTATCGGACAAGTGCCAGTACTGTGTCGTGCCAGAGCTCTAGTCGATTGTATGCCCAGTCCTTATGACAAGGATGCCCTTGCATTTAAGGTGAGTCAAGAGGAAACTAATTTTTTTAAAGAATGGAATTTGGGAAGTTGTTATGAAAATTTAAGATTTTTGGTATTAGTGATGATTGGAGCATATCTTGTTATAAATGTTGAATCAGTTGAGCTGATTTATTTTGTATTACATGTATAACATTGTTTAAAAAAGAAATCTAACGTTTCTTTAAATTTTCTAGTAAATGTATATCAGGCCACGTTCAATTTATTTTATGGATCAACGTTTCTTTTTTTAGAAAGGTGACACGATCGAGGTGCTACAGATGAACACAAGTGGTCTTTGGAAAGGTATAGCACACAATCGGTTAGGCCACTTTAAGTTTATCAATGTGGAAATTATGAATGAAAGGCTTATTCGAAGAGGAAAATGGGGACAAAAATATAGACAGAAACCCGGTTCAGTGCCAGAACTTTTACAACGAATGAATCTTCAGGTATAGTTATAGTAATGTACTGATAGATTTACTTTTTCCGTATTAAATTTTAATGGAAACTTTAAATGTATTAAATGTTTTGCAGGAATATATCTCCGTTTTTCTGCTAAATGGATATGAAGATCTTGAACTGTTTCGAGAATTGGAGCCGGCTGATCTCGATTATCTCCGGATTCAGCATCCAGAGCATCGAGCTAAAATTCTCACAGCAGTGCAATTATTACATGACTTGCAATGTAAGTTATAATACATTGTATACAATAATCGTGGTCATTTTTAAATTACTAACCAATTTCATTTTTCTCATTTCTCAGCTGGTAGCGAAGGTGAGGAGCTGGACGGTTCAAGCTCAGAAACCGATGACGTAACCGGGCTCGGTTTTAGCTTATCAAGATTAGACATTGATAGGCAACATAAGCGGTCTGAAAATGACCTCGATGCTAAATCGACTGATAGTCAACAGACTGAATTTCAAGCCAACGTTCCGCTTAGAATCTCAACACCTGGCAGCACAATTCGCGTTAGTGCTCCGGTGGATCAGTAGTTTTCTGTTCATCTTTCCACTAATTGCTCATTTCGCCGTCCTAACTCATTGCTAGTTACTAGCTGCACTTGTGATACATATAAGGTTAATAGCACAAAACACGGAAATCGAAACCTAGCAACATTCTTTAAATGTAAGATATCTGTTTAACATATTGTACAAATTTTCCGCAAATTTTCAAGCAATATAAAAGTATAAGATTTTCACTGCGAAGATTAAAAATTTATTTACAATGATCGATTTATAGCGTATTTTATATGTGACTTTGTTCATTTTTAAGACTTTTAAAAATATGGTGCATTTTATGTGTCATTCTATTTCTTACAGGAATCAGGACGGAAAGTAATATTAAAATCTCTATAATTAAATTAGTAAAAGTTACTGTTTCAAGTGCAAAAACGAACCAATCATCGAAAATAGCGAACCACAAAAATAAAAATGTGGGCCTACCATCTTTTTACACAAAAATTATACATTTACAGCAAATTTTATATCATTATGAAACGTTTTTATACCTTGCGAATTTAATATTGACTGTTATATGTAACTATACGACTCTTTCACGTTATCAATATTGCTTAATACATGTTGCTTTGTTTCAATTTCGAAATACTGGAAGTATTTTGCGAACATTTTGTGCTATTAAAAAATTTAAGGAAGGAAGATCAAGACAATCTCCGCCCTCGGGTGCGCATAACCCGAACATCCCATAATTGCCGGTCTATCACTCTGAGAATCTGAGATTTCTCGACCTGTTTCTTAATATAACTTGTACATATTATCTTTGCTGCATTTATCTTCATTTCTCGATTTTATGTACCTTGTACTAAAGCTACCTTTGCCAAATTTCTTGACTAGATTATAAGATAAAACGATATATGTAATGAACGATAGTCTACGACAGCAAGAGCGATCTTTTGTACATCTCTGTATAGTGTAAAACTTGAAATTAGCATTACTATTAACATAATTATTATTACCGTTATCATCATCATCATTACCATTGATTTATTAATATTAATGTTATTATTACCACCATCATGGTCATTCTGATCTCTAATTATTAACGAGTATTGCTCTTAATATGGCATTAACGGTATAGTGGTAAAATAGAGGTATAAAATTTTAGAAACATGTAGTCAGCATATGACGTTGAGGGAGAGAGCAAATTGCCTTTGATTATGAGATAATACTGGCGCTTTAAAATTATTTTATAAATGTTATGCCTTTAATTGTATCATTAAAAGTATTTAGCTTCAAAGTATGTGCAAATCGTTATACTTTCATGAACACGTCAGAATCAAATGCATGGGTTCGGAAATCCTCGAAAAATATCATACTGATAATATATCTCCGACAGTTACAGTCTTCAAAAAGTCAAAATCAATGGTTCGAAGCAATAAATCGTATTTTCAGTTTGATAAACAAAGAATAACGACGACAATTTTAATATAAAAATGAAATCCAAATAATTTTGAATGAGTGTTACAAAGCAATGCAAATTTAGGTCATTACAATAGAGTAATTAATCTATTACCTTTGATATATTTGATATTTTTTATTAAATATATTAAATTTTTTCTATTGAACATTTGTACGACGCCAATTGCGATAAATCGCTAAATCGTATCCGATCCACCAAATCATAAAATGGAAAGAACGTGTGTAGGCAAAGTAAAAGTGTTAATTAGTCTCAATTTTATCATGAGAAGTGTATAAATATAATAGACAAAATAGTGATTTATTAGCAAAACAAAGTAGTAAATAACTATGTTTGACAAGATCAAGCAGAATGTTAAAGTATTTGAAATATGTTTAAGCAATCGTCAAAAATGAAAAGGAAAATTAAGTACCCATTTATTTATTAGTATGGCCAATAAATTCGATGATGAATTAATTCGATTAAATGGAATGACACGAAAGTGAATGTACATTAAAAGAATAAATTAATTGCGAATTATGTAAAGCATCAAGTAAGTGGCTTATGACGTTTAATTTATTGATGGTCTAGTCTACGTAAATCAAGAAAAATTAATAAAGATTTTGTACATAAGATCCCAGTTTTTATCTTTGAGCTAATTTTTGTATTTATTGATATATTATGAGATGGGAAGACTATACCGCTAATTATACAAAATTAACATTCTATTTTGTTTATGTATCTCATTAATAGAAGAAATTAATTCATAATTTATTAATTGTGAATAGAAATAAATGGCAATTGAAACAAATTCAAAAATTATTACTCCGAATTATTTATATTATAACCTTACCATAAAGAATGTAGTTATCGTTTTAATCAATCTACTCCAAGGGGTTTTACGAAAGCCCATTGAGCTTTTTAGAATTGACCCATTCTTGCATCCAGTTAATTCTTGAACTACAATCCGACTCGAATATCGCTGACTCGCTTTTTGTTATACCGATAATACGTCGATTTCAGAATTTTCTGGAATAATTTTTTTAAATTCCCGGATAACGGATCTTTTTAATCACCTCGCTAGGATAATGTGCATTCAAATTGGTTTTCTTATTATTCTAGAAATACTCCAGACGATTTTCTTATTTTTAGGTACTTACGATTTTTATTGCTTTAGTTACGACAAATCTAAAATATATCACGTCAGTAATTATCTGTCCATTTGTGATTTTTTATAGTATAAAAAATATGAGTTAACGTACAAAAAATTATGTGCAAATTATGTATATAAAACTTTTTTACATATACAGTAATACTTTTAGTAAGCTAAAATTCAGTTTATAGTCAATTCCCACATTTTGTTAAATTAAGTAGAGTTTGAACCAGGTAATAATTAATTAATTCTCAGATTAGAGTATAAACTAAAATAATTATATATAACTGTATACTTGAAGTAGAAATATCGGGTATATATAACTTTATTATTTATCGAAAATTATTCTTATTATACACCGTGTCAAATAACAAAATCAGAACACACCATAATTGCTCGAATCACCTATACCTATATATGTATATATCGTTCGACAACTGTCAATCCGAATCAAGGGTGGGAAAAGGAGTGTGCCTATATAGTGGCGAAGTTTCCGATACAGCGTCGCAGAGAGGTATTATACAGTCGCGAGCGATTCTCGAAACCGCAGCGTGTCCACGAGGAGAATTGCCGCGCGCCTGTCAGTACGAGCCATGTGCAGCTCGGCTGTATACGCAACTATCTCGGAGAAGTGTAAAGGCGTCGACGGGGGCGGCGGCGGTGGCGGCAGAGAGCCGAGCTGCTGCTCGCCAACGAGAGACGGAAAGTCAGTCTTCTTTGATCAGGACCGCGATCGGCACCCGAGACACACGACGCGCTCAACTGCCGCCTAATCTCGATCGGTGGTCCCGCAGTGACGAAGGGGATTTTTTGCTCGTCCGAGTGAGACACGAGTTTACAACTTGCTTATATTTTGCTGATACATTGGGAGAAAGACATAGTGATTTTTCATTGGCTGTGCAGGAGCAGCTTGTTTTTTGCAGCTGCCGACGATTCCCCGGCTCGCCAAACTTATTGGCCTCGGTCGAAATTCGCTCGATCGTGAGTATTAACGAATCTATACACATTGTGCGCAGCTAATTCTACTTTAAATTTCAGTGAATTGCGCTCTTACAAGTACCTATATATAAATAAATAAAATCGCGTACGGATCGGTGTCTCTGCAAAGCGTTTGTTGAATTGGCATTAATTTTACATAAACAAGGAAAATAATAAAGTGGCTCGTTTGGTCAGTTGGTGTGTGTAAATATATTCTTCCGCGCGGCCAACTGTGGCGAGTTTTTTCTACATACCGTATTCTTTAATGTGCCTTTAATTAAAAAAGTAAGTCATAAGTTACACGACAGGAGTTTCTTCCGATTTCGGGTATATAGTGTTAAGTGAAAAAGTCGACGATTCGGAGAGAAGACGCAAAACTAACGGTTAACGTATCTTTATACGTGATTTTATTCGCGCGAAACGCACATTTTTTACCACACCACGTGATCCTGTATCAAGTTCTCGCCTTACGAACACTTCGTCACGAGCTCTAATCAAATCGTAAGCAAATATTTTTATTCTCGAAGTATATATACAGCTGATTTAAAATTCGAATGGCTCTCGTCAGTTCGGAGTAATCTACGATAGTACATATATATATCTACGGTAATAAAAATTTTTTGTTTCGTTCAGTTTCGTACCGATTACTAATTAGTGTATAATTTTATATTTTAATGCAAATTTCACAAGAATCTATTCATAACTAGGACACAAAGTTAATATAACCAGGCGCGTAGTGAATTCATTGCGTCGTCAAAGTTTACCCGGACTCATTAGCACTATTTCACTTTGCTTCATACGCGGTTTTATTTATTCAGACTTAATTAAGAAAACATACGAGTAAAACGTATGAAGTGCAAAAAAGAATTGTCGAGTCAATGGTACGTACGTAATAAGGAGCTCGCAAAGTTGCCGATGCTTCGGCTTATTTTAACATTTTCTTCTTTAACACCCAAGATAGAACGAATGAGTCGGTACAGGTTTAGCCCATTCATTTATCATACTTTAGCCAATTTCCTATTATAATAGAAAAGTGAATAATCGAATCAATGTTTAAGTATACCCAACCCTTCTTGGACAAAATTGAAATAAGCCAAGTACAACAAAGCGACTTGAATCACAGCGACTGTCGCTCCCTCACCCCGATCGTCGCAGATTTTTATACAAAGACCACGAATATTGTACACACATTCTCAGTTTGATATCAGCAAACTAGGTAGATAAAAAAGCGAGGTGAAACGTGACGCAATAAAGTCATTGTATAAGACGCGCCCAAGCCGAGATTATATACCATAGTGATTTGAATGCTCCTCAACAATATCTGTGTCAGTCATATTTTCACGTGTATGTACAGCACGTCTAGTAAAAAACTCAATTTTTACGTTCATTGTCACTCGCGCTACGGAAAACCGGCTTAAAATATTCAGGTAAAACGTACATCTGTGTGTGTGTGTGCAATGCGTGTGATGAATATGAGGAAGAAGAGCGCAAGCGATTTGTAGAAATTTGTGGGACACGACAGTTTTTACATTATATACGCCGGAAAATAATGCGATATATATATTCTTCGGCAGTGATTGAATATGCTTATATATTGCTTATTGCGAATTTCAAGGTGATTTATAATTCTTATTGCACTTAATAATAGTCTTACGCGATCGAAGTGTGCGGCTTTTGCTGTAATAGTTTTTTTCTTTCTTTTTTTTATATCGATTCAAATAATGAAAACGTTTCTTTTTATTAAGTATCCGTTATTTACAAGTTAAGTGGCGCATACAATCTAATAAAATATACATATCGTGTGTGCAGAACTCGTTGTACGTTAAATAGAACATACGAATGTTTGCGCAGATAAGGTACTAACAAAATCGCGAATAATAATTGTCACAACGCACAAAAAAGCAGCCTGCGCTTAGATCGCAATCTCTCCTCAAAATGAAAATTCAGCCTCGTAAAACTCGACTTCTTTGGAAAAAAAAAAGGCCGCGCATAGCTATTTCCAAGGTGCACATGCAATTACTATATACACATTATAAGTGTGTATATACATGTATAGAGGGACAAATATGCGCGTGTAAATGTACATACGTAATGGGCGCGAGCTTATACACAAACTAGTTTAATTGAATATCTATGCAAATAATAGTTTTCACTCAAACGTATATAACTGCACCACAGGTCGAGCCGCGAGATACTCTATACGACAATCGGGACAAGGTGTACAGTATATATTGGACATGGCACGCGGAAAGAGTCCGTATACTTATGCACTGCCTGTTTACAGATAGAGGGAGTGAGATGGATGGTGCACCACCAGCCGTGACATAGAGCGGGCGCAAATTCGATTATAAAACGACCGACGACAAATTGAATTTCGCTTTATTGACGCCGAGTATAGGCGCGAGCGCGCGGAGCTTGGGAATATAGGTGTATACCGCGCGTCACTTGGGCACGCAGTATGACGCGTTACGCGCGAGGAGCGCACTCAGCTCCGGGATCTCCCCACGTCCATCATGTCCAATTCTCGTCTGCAGATGCCGTTCCGTAATATCATTTCTAATGTACAATGTCAAATCTTGGGCGACTTTCAATTGTTCTTCGTAATATATTAATCGTAACGCCGCAAGATGACCCGAGCGTGCAGTGCGTCGTACTATATCAAGATCGACGAGCCGAATCGTTCGAGAAGAGGAACTTTTGGAAATAACGGCTCTCGATGTTGAACAATGATGAAAAATGTAATAGGCGCGCGATGAAAAGAGGATTCCCAGAATCGGCCTCTCCTAATATAGATATAATACAATTAGCGCGCGTCTAGTGTATAGGCGATATTATTTTTATCAACACACAAAAGGTTGATAAAAGATGCGATATAGTATATTATATATTATCTGAAATGCTACGCTGGAACGTGAAATCGTTGTGCGGCTGAGCTCCTTTTCTTATCTGTTTTTCAGAAGTGAAACCCGATAGAGCTGATACTGTGCGAGATATCGGTGCTAAAAGCCCATCGGCTGCCTCTACTAGCAGCGTTTCTCTCCTCCTCCGCGAATCCAGTCTGCATAAGAAGGTGTACAGCTATATTTGTTGGAGAGCATCCCACGCGGACTCTGCGAATCTTACACCATCATGTTCAAAAAGTCGATTCGGTACTCCCTGCTTGTATTCTTTCTCGGTGAGTTCCTTTATTTTTTGTCCCCCATTTAACAGATACATGTGTATAGTACATAGACGCCAGACAATAGCTTTCTTCATTCGCTTCGTTCGCGCTTATCTATTTGCACTTGACATCCTTGATACGTCACATAACTACATATATATATATGTGCGAGTGCATCAGAACATGAGTAGGAAAAAAAGAAGAAAATCATCATCTAAGCTCATTAAAACGCTATTTAATACTATTTCAAATAATGGTGATTTATAACGGTTATTAACTGCAACAGCCAACTTAGTCGCAAATGGATTGCCCAGCGATGGGGATAATAGACCGTCGGTGAAGCTGGTAGCTGTTGAGTCACCTGCGGCCGAAACCGTGGAGCAAGCGAACCCGCATGCTAGTCCGTCTCTGGCCAACGCCACGAGCATTGCCGATACCGAGGCAGACGCCAAGACAACCGCGAAGAAGGATGACTCTATCCAGAGTGCGAAAAACTATAAAACGAGCGAAGCCGATGCTAAGCCTGCAGATGTCAATACTACGGTAGCGCAATCCGATAAGACAGGTTTGCATTCGCTTTTATCATCATTCATTGCGTTAAATTGTTGGAACTCTGCAAATATATATTGTTTACTTTGAGGAAAAACAAAAAGAGTGTCGCTTACCGCACAGACACGTTATGAAACTATATGTGTAAAACTTTTTTTAATTTATAGGTTTTTCTTTTTTGTTAATATTCTTAGTTCAGAATTAAAAGTTGTATATAACGTAATTACAAGGCAACAATTTGCATGGACTTATTTAAATTGAATTTTCAGAGAGCGCAGACAACACGACCAAAGTTGAAGATCCTGCAAGCAACCCGGAGGCAGCCAGTACGAATAATTCTACCGATAATTCATCTGCTATATCTACATCGGAGAAGTCATCTATCGTTCCTGAACCTACCGTTGAGTCAGAAAATGAAGGTAATAGAACTTCATTGGCTCCTTCAAGCATACGATTCACAAATATCAATATGGAATTTGAGTAATAATCAATATGTAATAATTTGCGATGAAGGAGCAAGCAAGTCTACCGAGAATCCCGTGGAGTCATCGACGAGTACCACGCCCTCGACGGAGGCTTCCTCCACGGTGACGTCCGACAACACAACGCCGACGACCGCGAGCACATCAACGGATATCGCGACGCTAACGTTACCGGAGGAGGTTCCGGTGTCCGACATGGCGCTCCAACCCGAAATGTCCGAAAGTAACAAGGATGGAATGTCCTCGGGGATAGTCGCGCTGGTCATGGCTGTGGTTTTTGCCGTGGTCGTCATAATTGTCTACGTTGGCCTTCTGCTATGGAGGCGTTATCTCGAGTAAGTGGTCAAAACTAGTGCGCTCCGCGATAAGTAATCGACGAATCGATACAATATAAGTATGTATATGTATTTGAGTAGCGTAAACTGAACTCTTGGAAAATCTTTCGTTGCTATATTACATTCTAGTTTATATGGGGAGATTATTTTGAACTTCGTTTTTCCGGATTTTGTTATATTGCTACTCAATTTCGTACACTTTGGGAGATTATAATATATGTACATGTAGTTAAATTAAAAATTAGTTTGAATTGTCGAATATTAAAATACTGTTCCAAAATTTAATCATTATACTATCTGTGCAGGTACCGCTACGGAAATCGAGAATTACTAGTCAATGACTTAGAATTCGACACAAACGATCTGCGTCATTTTGAGGTAAATGACCTATAATTAAGCATTATAAAGATTAACAAGAAATTATTAACATGTACTTTGTATCTCATTTGCAGCTCTAATCCAATCTGCGTTGGAACCATCAACTTCAAAGCAGACAAAAACCATTAACAAACTGATTGTTCTGTGATATTATAAATGACTCGTCTCTACATCCATTAATGCCCGATTGGTGTCATATTAGTATACCTTGATTACTTCAAGGAATCATTTTATCTATTGCTAATTAGTAATAGATAAAAATCAACTAATTAACGTACTTCCTATTATGTCGTAAATTATTTTTACGGTACAAAGTAAAATGTATATTAACAAATATTACTAAGTTGTATAATGTTTTGATTGATTACTTTTCAAACTATAGTATACGTATTAGTAATAGAATGAAGATGATTAAATTTTAAGTCTTGCTGTAAGTGCCTATGTATATTTATGTAAAAAAAATATAAAACATTTCTACGAAATTTATATTTGTAATATTCACACTAGGTATTTTATTTTTGTTATGAATCTTAGAAATTGTTAGTCACATGAAAAGATTAAAAAGTTGTACAAAGTTTTTTTAATAATTATTTATTCAAATTCTTATTCGATATAAAGCAAAATTTATAAATTATGTATAATGCAAAATAACTTTTAACAGACTTTTGTACACAATTTTTTAATTATTATTATTGAATACTGCATAACATATAAAAAAAATAGGAAAAGTTGCTTAATAAAAATCAATTGTTTTTACAATTTCATTTACTTCTTCATAATAAAATAATATTCATGTAGACTATAAAAGATAGGTAACATGCTGACGAATTCATATACAATAACAGCTTTTTTATTATACAGTATTTTACATTTATTTTTTCTTGTCAATAACAAGAGGACCTACGTTATCACCACATTCCTTATTGTGCTTACCATGGGCTCCATCGCAATAAGGCCACTGAAAATAAAAATATAAATATAAATATAAACATATATTTTTTTACAATTTAAAACACCTAATTAGATACTGTTATTTTTATAATTGATACACATAAGAAATAAGTCAAAAAACTGGCTTTGAATATGCAAACTTGTTACATAATTCTATTGTATTTGTAAATATAAATATTTTTTTAAATTATTTTAGTTCACTCAAAGAAGTGTAATATTTATTATGATATTTGAAATATGGATTCATAAATTGAACTGAACACAAATGTTTTAAATTAGTTACTATATACAGCTTCAGATTTCAACATGATTAGAATAAGATTTATGTAAAATAATTTGGTTTATAATTACAATAACTATTTTATAATTTTTACTACACAATTTAAAATTATTTAAATCACAATTATATTAATTTCAATGATTTTAAAACTTTTATATTAGTTACATATGCGTTGCATTCTCAAAATCAAATGAATTCTATAAATAATAAAGTTATATGTTGGAAAAATAATATTTATATTTTACATGAAACATAATTTAATTATATTTTCAATTGAAGCTGGTAATGTTTTCAAATCTAATTTGGAAATGAATTTAGATTGCACTATTATATGATATATAATTACTTATATTTTTTAATCAATAATTTTTATTTAGCAAAAATATTTGTCTAGTTGTGAAATATATACTGTAGAACTGTATATAAATATAGAGCTACATTTCATAATTAGACGCAAGCTATTTTATTCAGCCTTTGAAGTATATATATATAGGTATATACACTTACTCCAGGAGTTAATGGAGCTGTTTTATGTTCTTTTAAAGAATCTGTATCTATAGTTATATTATAGAACTTTTAAAATGTGTATTATGATATAACACCAATGCCAAGTAAACTTTCTAAACATTGTTTGAATTAATAACTTAACAATTGAGTATCATTTACCTAAGTACAGTATGCATTTTAATTTTCAACTTACATTTTCACTTCTCCAACAGCGACAGAAAGCTACTTTTTCAGTTATATCTTCAACATCTATTGAGTCAACAACTTTACCAACATCCTTTTTCAGTTTAAGATTCACTCTTCCAGAGGGCTGCAAATAATAAGTACATTTAATTAGTGCCATTTTATTTTCAAAAGTCATCATTGCTTGATATGACAGTGCAAATAACTGATCCTGCGAGATATCAGTGTGAGCGACGACACATACATATATAGATAAATTTCGGACAACCGAGAAAAAAATTTGCAGGTGTCTACAACTTACTGGTGGCCTAGCTTTTGGGCAAAAAGCTTTATAAGACATGTATCCGATTCCAACAAGTACAGCTGTCGGTGGAATTAAAGATAGCCAGTCCCTCACTAAAAAGGAGAAGTAATGAAATTGTAAATCATTTCGTAATCGTGTCATTTTTTATGTATACACTTTACATGCAACCGAGGTAAAATGATTTGACCTACAAGAATCGATCGACTTTTCTGACTTTATTCATTGTTCTACTTAACAATGGAATTTCCTTGCAGAATTATATTTTCTATAAACATTGTTATGCAATATATTTTACCTCCTAGTCGGAACCATCCTCCAATAGACTCGGGAATAGGTAAACCAGATAAATAATTCGGGACAGACACTTTCACGAGGTGTGCAATCGGCTCCATATTTATGTACTGCTGAGTGTTGACTGCGAGTTCAAGCGAACAACTATGGAATGAAACGTTCTTTTTTACTGGAGAACAGTTTAAAAAATTCGAATATAATTTAAAATTTAAATACACCAATACTATCTTATTAAAAATAGCAGTCGAATTTAAAATGATTTCTACTTAAGAATCACTAGATAAAGAAAAGTCATTAGCATTCATGAAAGTGCAGTTTTCATTGATGCAACAAAAAATATTTAGCTGGATCTTGTCAGCGTTCTCTACCTAGTTTATTTCACAATATCTTATCACATTTGGGCAAGGTTTATAATAATAAACTGTAACTTTATAAGTGACACTACTGAATGGGCCCGGAAAATCGCATATTCTTAGCAAGTGCGGGCGCGTTAAAATTATCGTGGAAAATAAAGAAAAACTCCAAGTCTAAAAATATATGCGCTACACGTTCGAGCCGCACAATACGTAACAATGCAAAGAATTCACGTGAAACTCTCGATTATAATAAAAGCTGATCTTAATTGTATTCACCTATACTGAGAGACCGAATGCGTATATCTATCGAGTGAAGAATGCCAAGTGGTATCCGTCTGTGCAAATGCTTTTCCGAATTCCGAACAACCTGTATACGCGCGGCGAGATCGTCTCTCAACGACCAGAGTAGTAGCTTAGAGCTGCATGTCGTGTGATCTCTCTGGCGAGTCGACCGGGGGCCGGCCTAGCCTAGCCCATCAGATCAGCACCGCGCGGTGTACAGGGTGAAAGACCGTCCCTCCGCCTCGTTCCCTCTTTCTCTCTTTCTTTCTCTGCGACACTATACCTATATAAACTGCAACAGTGCACACTGTACGTATACGTATCGTATGATGATTCTTGATTCGGTCCTTGCAGGTGGCGCCATCGCTGCACGGCAACATCGCGATCGTGCGCAGAACAGCAGTAAGTAAGTACTAGCAGCAGCAGCAGCAGCAGCACTCGGTAGCACTCTCAGCAGTCACTAGCAGTGCTGTGCGCTATAGTTCGTTCCCACGGGCGACGACGGGTGCGCGAGCGAGTGATAGAGGCAAGTACGCTGTCGACGAACAGTGAGGAAGAGAACCGAATAAGTCTGCGCACAGTCGTCGAGCGGTCGCCGTGTCATGCACGTCCGCTTACATCTGTATATGTTGTCGGGGTTGCAAGGCCACCAAGCGCCACTGCCGCGAGTGCGTCTACACGCTACAAGACAGTTGTCCCTCGCTTGCTAGCTCTAACTGCATACACACAGCACACACACACACACACACACACACACATATATATATAGGAGACGAAGAAAGGAAGGAAGGAGAGATCGAGAGAGCTGATAGACAGACGAACGACGAGTGCGCGCGTGCACACACGTTATAATATGCGAGAGGCCGAGAATGGCATCGTTGACGCGTGTCAGCCGAGGCGACGCAGGTACCGGCTTAGCTTCGTGGAAGCGGCCCAGCCAATCGTCCACTGACTCGGCCACCAGCAGGGAGCAGATTCCAGTGCCGTCACGGCGCTCAAGACCCGGGGAACTGCTGGCGAGCTCGTCTTCGTCGCGGCGCTCGCGCTGAAAAGGGAGAGAGAGAGCGCGCGCGCCGCCGTCGCCGCCGCCACCGCCTTCAGCCTTCTCCTTTTCCAGTGTCTCAGTCTCTCTCTCTCTCTCTCGCATTCTGGCAGTGGTGTGCCGCCGTCGCCGCCGCCGCCGCCGCAGCTCAGCTACTTTGCAGCCCCGCGCGCGCGACCTGCACCTCCAGAGATATCCAAGAAATAAAGCGGGAGAAAGAGAGGAGGCGTCCTCTTCTCCTTCCCCGAGTCCTTGCGCGCGTCCACCGGCACTCGGCAGCATACACAACACACATACATTCTCACACACGTACACACACACCAGAGGCGTTTCCTCTCGGTGAAAATACACAGTCCAGTGCTTCTATCTCACTCTCTATCTATCATTTGGCCCTTGCGAGCGTATTGGTGCATTCGTGGGGCCAGGGGCCTTGTTCTCTCTACTCAGTATCGGGGCGCACGCGTGTGTGCGAAATTAAGAGTGCGAGAGCGAGCGCGCGCGTGCTTTTTTTTGTAGTTGCCCTACCGAGCAGAACGAGAGAGAGAGAGAGAGAGAGAGAGAGAGAGAAAACTGCGAGGGCCTGCGTGCAGTGACTATACGAGGTGGAGAGGTGAATCAAGAGAAAACTGCGGAAGACAGTGCAGCAGCAGCAGGCAGCTCTCTCGCGTGGCACGTCGTCTCGCGTGTGTGTTTGCGTCGGCCCTGCGCGTATACTTATCGCAGCAGCAGCGGCAGCGGCGAGACGAGCTCGACGAACCGTGAGCCTGTATATCGGTGCGTGTATATGTTTCTCGTGTAGTGCGTGTGCGTCTGTTCAAATGACAACTGTGCGGTGCGAGAGATCAATGTGCAAGCTGTGAGGAGAGGAGGCGAGGAACATGGCCGAGGAGCTGCTGGTTACATTAAACCGTAGCGACTCCACGGGCTTCGGCTTCTCGCTGCTCGGCACCGCCGGACTGCCGCACGTCATCTACGACATCGTCGAGAACTCGCCCGCTGCCGACAGTGGCAAGGTAAGCCCTTTAACCTTTCGTCCCTATCTCTCTCCTCTCTCTCTCTCTCTCTCTCTCTCTCCCTCCCCCTTATAACGTTCCCCTCCCTTGTATACACCACCATACATTCGTCGTCATCGTTCCAGCAGCCGTCTGCCCTTTTCGCAACCTTTTTTCTCTCACTCGTATATCGCGGCTCCTCTTCCTTCCACTTTCGACACGCACAGGAAGAAAAGCCAAGCTGTGCAGCGCGCTGGATATATATTTACCCGCGCGAATATATACACAGACCAGCCGGTATCGACCCGCCCCCCTTTATATCATACCTAATATGCGGAAACTGCCAGACAATATCGTCGCGCGCGCGTCTTGTTCTTTACACTCGCCCTCGTGCTCCCTTTTTAAATCTTTTTCCTTTCTTATAATTTATCGTCCTTATCCTATACGAAATGATTATGCACTTGGACTGGCTTTTCAGTTAAACTGAGATTCAAGTCCATCAATTTTCATATTTGGAGTTATCTTAGTCATGGTATTTCCATTTAAATTCGATTATAATACTGACAATTTCAAGAAAAAGCCAGAACGCTATGTTGTTAATATATATCAGTACTTGCAATGAGATGTACTGCAAAACGATTTTCTGTAAGCAACTTGATGTATTTGCTTGCAGTACTATACCTCAACTGTCATACATCCTATTCCCCCTGTGTTAATTTTTTCCTTTTTGGGCTTGCTATTCATGCATATGATAAACAGGTTATGTTTTGTACGTGCACGCACTACTCATTCCGGTTATCCATTTGAATAACTTTCTATTACAGAACTCGTCTAGTATGTTCAACCGACTGTACACTACACAGCTTTCGACATTATCGAGCTTATATTGCAAATTTTCTTTTTTTCCATCTCTCGACTCCCGCTTTTATTCTGGGAAATAATAGGGATCGTTCTCTCTTTACTCTTTTTGGGTCCTATAATTTTTTTTTGTTTTCACGATGACTCGAACGTCCCTCCCACTCGACCTCTCTTCTCGTTATTTCTGTTTTTCTTCAATCCTTTTTAAATTTCTTTGTACACTTTCTGCGGGAGTTGCGGCTAACCGCCGCGGTCCTCTCTTTCCTTCTCTTCCTTCTCTTCCTTCTTCGAGATCTTTCTTTCGCACATACCAGAAAACGTGCAGCCACCTTTTTTTGGCGCACTCCCATGTCAGGTCGAATTCTATACGGTTATTACTTGGACATGGGCCTATACGGTCACTATCTCTCTCCCTCTCTTGCTCTCTCAACCGTCTCGTCTGGAGAGTTCATTCATATGCATGTCGATCGTTCTTATGACTGTTACGGAATTCCTTATCTCATTTTTTTCTCAGTCCAAGATTTATTCTCCTCTCTCCACTATTCTGTTCCTTAAATCAACGTAACTTCTGTATTATTCATCAGCTTCGAGAGAATTATTGTTTATTAAATCAAACACAACAATCGCTCTTTACGTTGATTAAAAACTCTATTCGTCTTAACTTATTGTTCAATACGCTATAAAATTGACAAATTATTGCTTATATGTATGATATATTAAAGAAAAACAACTATTTTATGATGATAGTGATTCTAACAAATGCTTTTTTTTTATTTGAAATTAAAATTTTTTTAACAACGAAGCAAACAAAGCAAATATTCCTGTACATGTAAATAGCGTGTAATCTCAAAAAAGCTGCGGTGGCGATATAAAAAATAAACTTTATAGTATCCTACCTCCAGTGACCTCTTCGTGGCTGCAACATGAATAAATAAATGAATAAGTAAGTAAAATCAATTTACACCACATCTTATCTGGTCGAATGTCGTTTAACCCGTAACATTCACGCAAGAATTCTCTCACCCTTGCCAGCCTCTCATGACAGACTATTTATAGTTCATCGTTCTTATAAATCACGGACAAATAACTTGGCTTCTCTCCTTTTTTATCAGCGATTTCGCTCTGATTGGGTAGCTTTTTTGTCGTCGCGATTTTCCACCGTATTTACGACTCCTACTGTGCATTTAATATTCTGCGAACTGGATTCCTGATACCCCCTTTTCCAGTTCATCCCACTCTTGTGCTGGAATAGTTAGTCTGTATACAAATAGCGCGTAGGCAGTTCTCGCTCAAGAAGTATCGAAATTCAATTACTTAATATTTGTCGTTTATCTATCGGCATCCGAGATTTCCTCAGCAGGCTTTTTTTTTTTTTTTTTTTTTTTCATATACCTATATAAGTATTCCGTTTCTCGCATCGCGAGTTGCTTTATCTCATTCGGGAAAATTTATCGCTGCCATAAATTTCGAGATTTCAGTTGACACGCGTGCCATTATTAAATGTGTGTATAGCAATTCGGAAGTTTCTGAGAAATCGTGCCTTATTAATATTATAGCAGCAGAAGCGGCCGTTGTAGCACAGTACTGTTTCGACAATGTAAACACACACACATCATTTTTCACAAGTATCTCGTAGATAGCGGAAATATGAACGGCTGCTGTAATATAAGCGTACATGCTCAAGTATGTTCTCTTTGATAAACTCAACCGCTGCGACTAAGTACGATTATAATCCAAAACTAAATTTGTGGTTAATCTAATACGCTTTCAGAATGCGTCTTCAACTTTTCAGAGTCACATGCTTCAAGTTTAAATTGTGAAACTTTGATACGGTGGCTATCACGAAATTCTTCCGCTTTATTGTTCTAAGATATCGAAGACCCTGAGTATAAATAGTTTTATACGATGATTTAGAAAAGTTAATGATTTTAAATTTCTACTAATCGAAAACACTTTCTGCTCCCCTAATTTATAAATAACATATATGAGTTTATGATAATATTGAAGTATAAATAATTAACCGATTTCGAAATTCTGAAAATTAAAGTAATACGTACGTTCAAAAAAAAAGCAGAAAAATAAATATAGCTTGATAAAGTATGGTCAGCTGGCGCGCAGGGACGAGCGTAACAACTCTCTCTGTGATCGATTTTACCAGTGCAGCATTAATATTGCCAAATTGGTGCAATTAAGTTGCGCAAAAGTTTAATGTAGGTCGCAGGACACACAGAAAGAGAGAGAGAGAGAGAGAGAGGATCATGACTCCCGCGCGAGTAGTCACCGTCGCCGCGTTGCATAAAAAATGTAACGAGGGGGGCTATCAAAGTGGCATAACTGCAGTGTGGCCCGCGTGCAACGGCGCATCCTAAACTCTCCACCGTCGATGTCTGAACAACCAACCCATCGTGTGTGTGCGCGATGGGAACTACCAGGGATGTATCCCGTAAGACTACTAAAGACTTAAATTACGTTTACGCCGGCTATGAGAGAGAGAGAGAGAGAGAGTATGATAAAGCAATTAATTCGAGGGCGCTCGGGGGCGGAGTATAAACCGTGACTAATTGAATTTTGTTTTTGCCAAAGCTGAGCGAATAAAAAAGAGCGCGGGAGCAGTAAAGCAAATAAAAAGGAGAGATAAACAGAGCACGCGCGCGCAATGAAATTGGAACGCTAATTAAATATCTATAGTTTTTCCTAGGTAAATATCCATCAGCTGCCAGAGTCCGATACAGGGGCAGAGAGACAGAGCGCGTCAGTTTTATAGCAACTGTATCGTATTCCATTAGGGTATATGTACTTGTGCGCGAGGTGACGAGAGAAGGAAAAAAAACAGAATTTAATAAAGCCGCACGCGGTTCCTTCGTGACTATCTAGTTAGGTAAGTGCTTGTGACAATTATGACGAGAGAGAATGAAAAAGCCGATCGACGGCATCGTTAACGCGACTATACACACATTCGCCGTGCTGCTGGTGATGGTGGTGGTGTACGTCAGTGTCACTCGCAGAGAGAGAGAGAGAAAGAGAGCCAACCCTTCTTTTATATTTAAAACATCATTAGTTGCGCGAGTGCCTTTTATCTCTGCAGTAAAATAATTGAATTCCCGAGAGCAAGTGTCAATAAAGCTCGAAAACCGTAGGGGTCCCGAGTGTCGACAAATTTTGTTATTTACACTCTCTCTCCCTCTCTCTCTCTCTCTCTCTCGCTCTTGGCTATATTGAAAGCTGTACGACGAATCATCCGACGAATGTTCTCGCACGCGCTTGAGTGTATATCATTAAGATTAGGTATTGAGAGTGGTATTGGTTCGGTGGCGTTCGTTTGAAAATTGTAGCTATTTAATTTGTATAACAAGTACAGGATCTTTAGAAGAAAAAGTTAAAAAGGGCTCTGTAACCACTTGATTGAAGCTCATGTAACAATGATATTTTAAAATGTGTTTTCCATTCTTATAATCTGAAAATTTTTTAAATCTATTTTATTATTATTGTCAATGATGACAATATTATTATTGCCATCAATCTTGCATTCATCGCGACATATTGCTTTGCTTGTATTAAGGTCAATATTTTCAAAAATATCCTATATACATAAGTCATTGACTTTCGAGAATAGCAATAATAATATTAGTGCGGAAATAAAAGTAAGAGTATCATATACATATTATTTATAATCATAAGATCATCATAAAAGCATTTGTTAATTATTTACATGAAAATCCTTTATTATACATGTAGAAGTACAAAGTTCACCTGTGTTAATATTAATATTTCGTATGGAATTCTTTACTTGAACAATCATTAATTTATAGAGACCTAACTTGTACATACATAAATTACATGGCTCGTAAAGTCATCGCTGTATTGCACTTTCCGTAACAAATTCTAATCTAAGTTAATTAGTATTCCACTATTTCTAAATTTATGACTTAAATCGAACTGTGTCTCAATTAGTACAACAATCTGCAAATACAATGCATTATTCGACATACGCATACAGCGTATAAAGTTTCAAAGTTGTTGATCAACTTCATGGCTCGCAGGTAAGTCAAACCTATAGGAATTTTCGATCCAGTGCATATAACGAAAAGGCGATACGTATACATATACACATCATTGGCTGCGCGGCGAAGAATCACGTCCACGTCCTTGGAGAAAGGCGCGTGGATATACATGAACAGCCTTGCCAAGGCTTTCGTTGCACTTTCTGTAGCGTACACGTGAACACTCGCGCACGCACACACACACACACACACACATACACACACATAATTGCACCGGATAATCTGGGTGTCTCGCGCGCTCTGCTGCAGTATCCACGTGCGTAAGCAGACCTTTTTCTCTCTTTCCCCGCCGTCGTGCGCGAGTCCGTGCATATTAGGCAATCGTCTCCTTCTCGTACTCCCTCGCTGCATTTGTGCGCGCTCGCGTTATTACGGGCCCGATTACACGTCAGCGATACCAAATATTGCGATTTCTTTCACGTTTCAAGGGAGAAGAAAAAAAGGTTCTTCGACGTGACGCCCGATGCGTGCAGAGAAGCTTTCTCACGATTCTCCTTGCGCGCTGCCTCAACAACAAGATCGTTTTCGCGCGTGTATAACCGGCAAACTCAATTTTTTTTTTTTTTTTTATTTTTTTTTTATAAATTATATATGTGTTACACATTACGCGATATAGGATATAAGCACGAGCGATGCGTTAAAACTTGTGTTCGATTACATAAATCTGGTTGTTAAATAACGAGCGTATAAAGAAAAGTGTTTGATTATGTTTGTCGTATTCCACGGTAAAAAAAGAAAACACTGTCTTTTCATACACGCACATGTAAGATTTGAGAGGTGACGATATCATTAATAACGATACTTACATAATAAATAAAATCCGCGGTAATTCAATCGAAGTAGATAATTTAATTGAATGAAGCACACAAACCTTTTATGTTGACATAACTTGAACTGTACATGTTGGCGTGTGATTGCAATTGTTCGAGCTGGAATGAATTAATATTATTTGAATTTATGTATTGTAATTTAGTCGTTACTTTCTCTATTGCTGCCTTCATTACGATTAATTTTTGTATATGTTAAAATTGTATCCGCATTTTTTTCGATCCGGGACAATAATAATTGATGCGCATACAAATTTTATCATCGATTTAAGCTTTTACTAATAATCATTGGCACTAGAACCCGCAAAAATACGCTCTTATAAATATTTATAACTATGCAAAATTTCACAGTGTCCGAAATCACCTCCAAACTATTTTGGTAAATATTGATTTCGCATTAATATTTTATTATCCGAAAAGAATACGACCATATCTTACACCTCCTCCTTACTTACATACCAACTGCGACAAAGATAAAGTCACGCTAAATATATCGCAATTTAGTTAATCATTAATATTCACAACATTAAAAAAAACGATTATGTAATGGGGCACATTATAGCAGGTTAAATACATTTTTTGCGCTCATTTATAACCATTCCTCGTCAGTTTATTGATTCCATCAAACACACACACAACACACACACACACACACATACAGTGCGATGTGTCCAATGTGGGGTAATAGAATATTCGGTTTAATGCACCACTGAGCTACGCTGGAAAATCAATTTGGCTCGAGTTTTACGTCTTGGCCTTTAAAAGCAGCGAGAAGAGAGTTACTTTGCTAAAAGCCCACACTTGTCGTATTTACGGTGCACCCGTAAAACTTTTAAAAAACTCTGACATCGTCTACCCTCGCCTACCCTGATGCAGCTTTATAACGTATACTCTGCACACACAGTTGGCAGAGGGGCTTGTTTTATTTACTCGCACTGGCGCGATTAATGCATTTAAAAGCGCGCGCCTCGAGACTTTCGTCAACCTCGCTAACGATGAATCGTCCGTCTGCATCTCGTGACCCGTCTTCTTTTTTACACTCGTTATACCTGCGCTCTCTGGTTAATTGCAGCTCCTATGCTCTTTCTCGTTGATGATTTTGGCTGGTGATGATCGCGTGTGCCCAAGTTGCTCCTCTCGACATTAACGATTGTCAAGCCGACACCTCGTGCATTGGCTGCAGTTTTAATTTTTTGAAAGGTAAATTTATTCTTCATTGGCTTATGAGATTTGTGAAAGTATAAAGAAAATCTGTTTTATTTGATATGTCTGTCAAACAGTCATTTCCCGTAAAAATGACAGGCGGGAACTTTATTAATTTGTGTAAAGAGCAAAAAAAAGAATTGTAATTGAAAGTGCAATGTTAGCGATCTGCATCGCGGGATAATTAAAATATAAAAGTTTTTTTTTGTCAATCCAATTAGCCAAGCAAGATTTATTACGCGACTTTATATTACTACTTTTTTTTCCAGCGGAAGAAAAAATGCCTGCTTACTCCGTAGCAGCTGAGACAAGGATCATAATTTTCACGGGAATTGCAGGATTAATTATACGGGTAGATTCGCTAAAGCATTTGTTAACTCGATTATTGTAAACGAGTTGAGCACACAATTATAATCAAAATGTCTGGTAAATGAATGACACTGGGATAAAGGCAAATCTTGCGCGCGTGACAATGTAATTTGTTCTGTTAAATTAGATAATAGCCCTTTATACATTTCACAAAAACAGTGTGCAAATCATTGAATTCGAATCGACGATCAAAAAAAAAAAGTGAATTCTCGTTACCTTGAACTAAATACATGGAATCGCTCAATCTTACATTTTTCACTTCGTCCTTAATCACGGCGATAATAATTTTGAGAGCTGCGACAGGCAAAAAAAATCATAAACGAAACGTTCTCGAACGTATCTGTTGTATATAGCTTATGGCAATGAATGCAGATCGCGTCATCGTTGGAGATATATACAAATGTGAATGCAGAAGAGGTGTGTTTCTGAAGCTATGGCGCGCGCGTGTGTCAAATCATGCCATGAGGCGCGAGTAACGCGTTCGCCGATGCGCGTATAAAACAGCCCGAGCGCATCTGAGTAATGGGGCGAGAGCGAAGCTCGAGGGCGAATTAAAATTTCCGTCGCGTTATAAATTCTTTGCCCGATGGCCGAGACGTGCTTTGGTGCGGTGTGTATAGGCCGTGAACTAAAATTCAATCGTTCTTGGAGAGAGGAGGATGAGGAGGAGGCGATTCGCGCGCTCGGTGTGCAGCCTCGTAAAGATGCGCCATCGCGTCAACGAACGAGAGCGAAGAGAGAGAAGGGAAGGACAATATTTCTGAAGCACTGACGTATATATGCGTACAACGAGAGTCGATGTCGAGAAATTACTTTCGAATGGATTTTGCGCTCAGAGTTTTTCGATATTACAAACGCTTAGCGCAATGATTGATCGGCTATACAGCTGTATGTTCGATCAACGACTCTTTCGCGCATTTTAAGGCTAATCCTCTTTTCGAAAGATGAAAGTATCGTATGCAGTTTCGACTCTTTTGTGTGTGTATACGCATGAGTATTGTCTTTTCGTTTATGTCACTTAATGTTTCAGAACACATATACTTGACCCAGTTTGCGGATTATGTAAAGTATGCGTGATGATTTTTATCAAGCTTTTTAACATGATACATGAAATTTCAAGTTATTTCTTTAACATTTAAGCGCGCACAACAGAACAATTCGGATAACGTAATCGTTATGCAAAAAACGCAGTGTTTTGCTGCATCGATTACCTCATTTTTTTTTCGAAACTTCATTATCTTACTTTTTCAGATCGCATGCTCAAAAAAGAAAGAAAAAAGAGCGTTATGTATTTGAAGAGCATACACGGAAAGTAATCGCAAGCAAACATTACTTAATTTAGCTCGGCAGATTACACTGAAGCAGGAATTAAGCAAAATGTATTGAAGTTATTGGGCAAATGTTACTGAAAATATTCGGTAATACATACTAAATTAACAGTCAAATACAAAGTGCCTAAATAATCAAGCAAAGATTACTTTGCCGTCTTTCAATCGCGAGTGTGTATAATACACTCTCTTTTACTAAAATGTAAACATTAACTTTTCGAGTTATTTAATTTATAAGTCCTAATTTTATATTCAATATTTTCCGACTTTGTACACCCTGAGTATTAAATACGCTTGTCGGTTGCTATGCACATATCACACGGTGTAAACAACTACCGTCAATCACATCTTGCTCGATGAGTTCAGCTCAAGCTATTCGGTAAATTTTGCTTGAATCTTCATGAAACTCTGCTTGCGATTTTTTTCCGTGTAACAAACGGATTCGAAGTAAGGTTAGAAACCTAACACCTGTGATCGACGAGCTGCAAAAAAAGGCTTTGGCAAAATCGTCAACGTGTTTTTACACCGACGTTCTCTCATCAATCAAAAATTGATCGGCGCGAACCTACTTTTCCGCGAATCGTCAATAACATTTCTCTCTTTCTCGTGCACAAGCGACAATCACCACTATACACGTAGCGCGCAAGCAGCACACTCTATACTCACTTGCCGATAAAAATGAGAAGGATCGAAAAGGAAGGGCTGCTGCCAGCTATGCAAGTGTATGCAGAGTAGGAGGAGGAGGAGGAGGTGAGTCGTCCGTAAAACAAGCCGTTACCTCACACTCCCTCCCTCTCGAGCGCACCGAACTTTACGAGCCATTTCTCTTATGCTTAGGCTCTGACGCCTCGAGAGGAGAGAACGACGACGAGCTATTTGCTCTCGGGGACAAAGGGGTAGCCCCTCACTGAATACATGCTCATACGCGACTTCCCTCTCTTTCTCTCTCTCGCTTTCCCTCTCTCTTGGATCCACCTGAATTTTGTAGGCGCGCGCTCAGACCTCTGCTGCACCGGAACAGTAACAGCCCGCGGGGATTCTCGATATCCGTATGTGCACGGCCCCGTGTGTGTTTCTGTTTATTTGCTCAGAGATTTTTACCGGCTGACAATCCAGTAGCTTCTTTCCTGTATAAATATCAAATGAAATATCTGTTAGACTGAGACGAAAAATGACGGTTGTTTATAGCTAGAGCGCTACTATTTCTATCTTAAATTACGTAATTCAGTCTGTTGTTAGGAATAAACAGTTTTTCTTTTCTAAAAGATCGAGTTAGAGCTGAAAATAAGAACTAGATACAATATTGCAATGAGTCTAGCTTACACAAGCTTCAAACTTGAAAAAAAATTGTTAATCTTTTTACTTGATTTGTTTGCTGATAACTCGTGATTGACGTGATTCTAATTTGTTACCGCCTTGAGAATAGTTTAAAAATTACGGTACAAGGATATTTTTTAAATTAGTTTGAAAATTGTTTGGAGTCTTGGGTAACAGCAATTTTTCTAATGTACGCAGTACTAAAAAACACTTTTTAATAAAATTTCATTTTTTCATTTAATTTTCGCAAATTTAAATTTAAGAATTTTACTGAGGGCTGAACAAAGAAGCCTTTTGTACTTTATTTTTCTTAATTGAAGTTTTTTAGTCCAGCTGTGACCTTCGAACTCCTAAAAATAGAGGAAGGCTACGACATAACAGTGTTTGAGGCATATAATGTTGATACGACTCTTGGATAATATTATTTTTGCTATTGTATAAATTTATGAAGCGCTACTATTGTTTATCGTAATTAGCCGTTAAAGTATTTTTAAATGTACATTTTATTATTACTATTAATAACTTTATTTACTGAATTACGCGGTAATTGAATGTTTTAAAGTCAAGACGAATGACAGTTTATGAGCAATAAAAACCAAAAGAAAAGAATTCTAAATGGCACTGGTTAAGAAAAACTCTTTCAGCAGTCGGCTTATCGACGCCAATCCTGGACACAGAAATCTAAGATCGCGAGAGAAATTTCGAATTTTACAACTACTTCATTATGCACATTAAAACATTGTTAAATATGTGCTAGAGCATTAATCAACATTGAAATTATAAATATGAATTCAACAGTATTTATTAAATCTATTTAAAATTGAATTTAACGAAATTTTATTCTCAATATAATAATTTCAACATTTCTTAAACAGACATCTAATGGAAGTTGAAGTAGTAAAACGTTTTATGTACTTTTAAAGCCTTTCAAGAAGCGAAACATACTGTAATTTAATTAAAACTTCTGACTTTTCGCACTTCAAGCGGATAAACATCTAAGTACTAGATACGATCCGTTTATATGGCATGCAATTAAATTTTTTTAATCAAATGATTTTTTCGCTTCTTATTCGTTGAGATTCTTTAAAACTATTTCTAACATAGAAATGTAACGAGTAACTAAATGAACGCGATTGAATTTTATTTTTTAATAACTTTATTTAGAAAACAAAATTACTTTCAAACTGTTATACGTTTTTCTTAGAAGAATGAAAAATTACTAAGAATTTTGATTTTGAAGATAAAATTTGTTTTAAATTATGTAAATAAGAAAAAATAATGTCACTATAGTGAATTGTACTTATTTTAAGTTTTTAAATAAATATCAATTAATTGTAATGTCCTTAAGGTGTAGACGATTATTTCTATAGAAACAAAATTTCCTTAAAATTCAAATTTTTAATTTGGCGCGAAAATGCTTCATGTCCGGCATGAGATACTCATCTCACAGTAATGAGGTGCTTCTTCCCTTTTTACTTTTTACCACTGTTAAAGAGATTCATCATTGAATTTACGATAACCAGAATGAATTTACGAAACCCTTGGCATCGTTTCTACAGACGTACTATTCGGTATTTGAAATAGAAATTGAGCGTTATTCATCAAGTAATTATCTTGCATTCTTTTTTTAATGACGCAACAGCTCCATGTGTATGAACTACTGACAGGAGCGAGATGAAAGGAATTGAATTTCGATGATTCGACGTTTAATATTATACGCCTACGATTGAAGGGATTGCTCACAGTTGAGGTTAAATGAACGATCCGATTTAAACGTGCGGCTTATCGTGTATTTGAACGTATATAAGATAAAATATAAATTCCTGCTTTCGTTAACTAAATGAAATACTTTTGAATCTCAATGACTTTCAACACATGTATTGAAAAAGAAGATTTTTTTAATTAACATAAATTAACTTAATTCTTATAATATATACTTAGATGGATAAGAATAGGTTTGTCAGTGTTGAGATAGCCCAATTTTTAATCAATCACTAAATTATTCTTATTAAGGTATTAAGGCAAATATTTCTATAGCTAGACAACTTTTCTTTTTGTCCGTGTATAATTAATTTTAATCTTGTTATTCGATATATACGCCATTTATATATTCGAGTACTTTCAAACAACGATACACCAAACGATACAATTTTTTCATAGTGTTTCATCTTCAAAATAAGATTCATATTTTAGAAATACAATTCAGCAGCAAGTAGAGTAAGTAGACCATATAGGGAAAGATCTCTCTGAGTGAAATTTCTTTTTCGTTTACCAGTGAATATAAATGCACATATATACTCATTCCTAGCCTAACCACTATTATGCTATTGGGAAACCAGAAACCACTGATCGATTTATAGCGTATACATGTCCAGTGACATCGCTCGCAATCCCCCATCGACACGTCTAGAAAAGTGTCACATTTTCATTATAATAAAAGTGGAAAAAGTGCGTTGTAGAATCTAAATTGTGGAAAATCTAAAAAAAAAAAAAAAATAAACTGGTACTTGAATTTATAATCTTATTTTAACGTATTTTAACTTCAAAAGACTTCACAGCTAAAAATATTGTGAAATTTGTAAATTGCACCCACATTTCGTGTATTAAATAAATACACGTATGCTTTCCAAATACATCAAATGCAATTAATGTGTATAAAATATAGAATTAGAAATAATTTTGAAATTACAATTCAATTATTAACACAAATTGTGTGTATTTTTATTATCAGTTCTCCGTTTGATATTGGTGTACTGTGTGTAAAATATAATTTATACACAGTACACCAATGTGTTATAGTCCAGTTCAAAAATTAATCAAATTATCTGTTCAATATTAAACTAATTTTCATCTGCGTTGGAAGTCTACTTATAGTTGTTACAATTTTTACATAAATATTGAGATAAATAATAGTGATCGGTACATTTAGCTATAGACAAGAAGAAATTATCAACCAACATTAAATTTTTCTACTGTTTCAACTGCCTGTGGTCCATACCAATCCTATAAAACATCGATTTAAACTCAAGAGATGTTCAATTGCCAAATGACAAAAAATCACTATGATAAGAATATGATTTACTAAGCTATCTGTTTCTTACTAAGGTTGTTAAAATTCTTTAAAAGTTTAAGGTATTCACATTCGAAATCATGGCTACTGTAAGCTTTTATTGAATTTCGCAACTAGTCGATAGTTATTTTTTAAAGTAACTATACGAGCTGCACAAAAATAGACTATTACGCTAGAAAAGAGACTTGTCTGTCAAAGAGACGCATACATTGGTGTGATGAGTAATTCGCTTGGTCACAGGTCCTTAATAGACCGTTGAAGTCGTCTCGACAACGAAAGAGGGAAGGAAAATACAGAAAACTCGATGATGGCCATTAACGCGAATCATCGCTCTACACTAATGCGTCCTATTCGCAAACAACTCATGCTCTACCTCTCTCTCTCTCTCTTTCTTTCTCTCCTCACTCTCTCTTGGTAATGATTGAGTATTTGTTTGAAATTCTCGCTCGAGAATGCTGAAGGAAGGCGACGCAGACCGCATGGGTAAGTGTGTGCCTGCTGCTGCAGAAATGGGCGCGGCTTGCTTGGCAAGTAATATTGAGCCGGCTTCTCTCTCTTCTCTCTCTCTCTCTCTCTCTCTCTCTCTCTCTCTACCGCCCCAAGTGCGAGAGCAGCCACGACCAGCTTAATGGAGCCTTTCTGCCCTGCACATACACGCGCTTCGGAGTCTACATTATGCTTCCTGCGTATACCTTTCGATTTACGTGAGTCTGTGTGTGTATATGCATATACGCGCCATCAACGATATCGGCTTACCCCTTTAGTGAAATTCAGTTACTCACCAAAGAAGTTTGTCTTTTTGTTCCATTAACATGTATGCGTCGTCGATACGCTTAGGGATCGATAATACGGGTCTGTACGTACTTTTTTCCTGACTTTATCGCAGTCCCCTGGCCTTGCCTTGGAGAAGGAAAAGTTCAAGTAGGCTTGCCATCGTCTGAGCCATGCTGTATAGGGGTAAGCAGCAACAGCAGTAGCAGCAGCCTTTGATGTCAAAAGAACCTTCCCAGCCCGACGGGGTAAGCATTTGTAAGCGAACTTGATCCGGAACTTTAGAACACTATAGAACTTTTTGCTGTTCATTCGTTTAATTTGCATTCAAATCAATTAATTAACATACTTTCGATGTATCCAGAGTTAAGAGGGATTTCGTCGTCTCAGCCAAGTCAAGTCGCCTGGATCACCTAAATTTTTTGCTGAACTGGCGGATCCTTTGATGGTTATATACTGTAGTCAAAATTGGATTAAATTTTTCGCAACCTCTGCAGATTGCACCTTTTAGCATGCGTCTAAAAGTTAAAAAAAAATTTCTTCTAAAATAGCCAACTATTCCACATTATCCTCCAAAGTAATTAATTCGTTGAAAAAATTTCCCATTTATAAAGGAGGGACGAAAGCTGCCTTACCCTGATCACCTATTGTTGTCGCCCCATTCATGGTGGGATTAGAAGCTGATCCTTCGATATGATATTCTTGTTTAATATTCTGTGGCTTATACCATAGACTTCACTACCCGCTAGTGTGTTTATTTCGAAATCCTTGGCGATGAAAAATTCATGAACTTTTTACTACTCATAATTTGTTAGATTTACCATTTGTAAAAATGAAGCACTGATTTATTTCCCTGCACTGGTTTTGATATGTCAACGTACATTTGTAAATCAAGCTTCAGAAATCTAATGATTGCAGTAAAAGTTTTTCTATCAAAACCGCTGACCTCATATATCTCTGAAACTGCCAATTCTCTATCATTGGAACTTTTGATCAGGATGCTATAAACTACGTATACGACGTTTTCCAGACGATTGGACGTGAATCTCTCTTTCATGGTGAGCATAAAATGGTAAGTACAGTAAAGCTAATAAGCAAATTCATTTGAAACTGCATTAGCCATTAGTTCGTCGTGTATTTTCAGAAAATTTCTTGCGTTAAGGTATACAAAGTATAGGCCGTCAGGTAGTGAGTCCGCAGCAATTTCACGGCAAAGGCACGTGAGAAAGTCATTAAATCCACGAAAGGTCAACGACGCTAGAACACCGCGGCACCCGGATCAATTCCTTCCAAGTATACACACTATATCCATTCGTTGGGACGTTAAACGTCACGCAAGTGCCACATCACATATATGCAAAATGCGCTTCACCAAATCGTATATATTAGCTTTTCAAAAAAAAAAGTGCCCAATTATTTGCTCTCAACCATTCAGATTCCCATCAAGATCCTTACCCGAGATATATAGAAAAATTGAAAATAATTACTCACATTTGAGTTCCATAAGCGCAGACAACTCAATTTTCCTTGGCAATCCAATTTTCCGTTCGTAAACCGTGCGTCCTCTATTTTCATCCATACGATCGTAAATATATCGAAGGCAGGTCAACGACACACGTGGAAAATCGCATTACAATAGCAGGAGCCCGGCGCGCTTCCCGAAAATATTCGCAAACGCAAAAGAGCGAGAGAGAGTCTCGCCGCATTTTATTTGTCTCATATATTGCGCGCGACGCTCAGCTGAGGTGGAGAGAAAAGGGACAAGTTCGGAATCGTAAATGTGTTTACACATCAACTGCAGGACTCGAGAATCGTGTGTGTGTGTGTATATACACACGAGTGGGGCGAAGAAGATGCCATTCGCAAAAGAAGCAGAGAAAGAAATATCCATGCATGCGGAGGGTATGAAGCCACTCGAACTCTAAGGCAGAAAGCCAATCTACACTTTCTTTTTTTCTCTCTCTTTCCTCCTTTCTTTCCTTTCGAGCAAAGAGGGTCTACCGGGGAAGGGGTGGGGTGGGGGG
>UELU01141831.1:1744-52446 GCA_900490025.1 Megastigmus dorsalis
GGGGGGGGGGGGGGGGGGGTAAAGCGTGTGGCATTGCACGAGAGGGTTATGTGGTGGGGGAGTGGCGGTACGTACGTGGTATTGCATAAGAGGGTTAGGTAGAAGGGGGAGCGACCGTAAGTGCGTTGCACGGTGGTAGTGCTAGAAGGTAGAAGGAGTGCTGGTAAGTCGTAGTGGTGGGAGCGAGAGGGAGAGAGGCAAGTATGAGTTTAGCGTGGTGTATGGAGTGGAGGACTGGGACCCGTCCGTACGTAGTGTTGCTGGTGGCCCATCGATGCTGCGGGCGAATAGGTGAAGCACTTGTACCGTGCGAGCGAGAGATAGAATTCTTAAGTAAGAATGTTTATATATTTAGAGAAGCAAAATAAAAGAGCAATTTTTACAGATACATAATTATGTATTTTATTTTGATGTTATGTTTTATACATTACAATACAATTCATTTAAATTTTTAGCAATCATGGGTTCGGGTTGGGTAAAGAAAAAGCTAGTATTTCGGATAAAACAATTTTAAAGAAATAATTTTTGTAGTTACAATCGTCATCTGGAATTTTTTCTTTAATTAAATCTTCCAAGATGGAGTGATGTTACAAATAGTAATGCTTAAATTTTTTAAACTCGACGACAATCCTCGTAACCTCTTGTGGTTCTTCTTTGACGACTTTGTTTTTTAGATATTCGTAAATGATAATGGTGGGAC
Source organism: Megastigmus dorsalis (assembly GCA_900490025.1). Taxonomy (NCBI): domain Eukaryota; kingdom Metazoa; phylum Arthropoda; class Insecta; order Hymenoptera; family Megastigmidae; genus Megastigmus; species Megastigmus dorsalis. The sequence goes on from UELU01141831.1 coordinate 2,445, forward strand.
GATTAACCAAACCTGCTTTTTCTTTGAGAGACTCGCACAGAGTATTTATCAAGCTGCTTAAATTACGAAGTCCTTCTAATGTAGTTTGGTGTATGATGCTGGTTTAAAGATTAGTCCGCCATTTTGTTTTTTTTGCAAGCTGGTTCATTTAATCCTTCTCTTTGTTCGTTCGAGTCTTCGACGTTTGGTCTCCCGGTAAAGAAGATTGCTTTAGTTCCGAACGATTTAGTGAAGTTTAAATCGTAATTAGAAAATTTTGATAAAAAGCGTACGGATTTTGATAGTAGGTAGTTATTTTGTCAAAGTTATCCTTAAGCATTTTCCAACTGTCTGCATCAAGGGTGATGTATTTGTAGAACGTTGTTGTGCTGAGAAATTTAACAACCTCGCGATAGTAGCCTCCGCTGTATTCAAGTCCAATGGAAATTCTCTTTGAATTTTTTCTGTTGACAACATACGTAGTACACAATAAGAGGTTGGGTAATTCTGGTCTTACTTCGTTTTGCTGATTACTAGCTATGATTGAAAATTTATGATAAAGAACACTGTATTTTCAAACGATATTAGGGCTGCTACGATGTGTAGTGTTCGTGCAACTGATTATGACTGAGCCGAAACAAAAGAGTTCTTATAGTATACTAGCGTTGGAAGAAGGGAGGGGGAAAGCAAAGAATATTTTGCAAAAAATATATCGATTCGAGATGTAACGTCGAAACGAGAAAGAAAATCGCATAGTACAGCGAATGCGGGAATAGTTTGCAAAAAAATATCGATTCAAGATGAGCAGCGTAGAGGGTACTGAAACGTCGAATCCAAAAAAACTGTTCATTTAGAGAATACTCGAATTTGCAAAACCAATAAATGAGTCGAAATATATAGTTTTTTAATAATAATAATGAAGGATATGTTTATTGTTACTACAAATTTGCAAATGTTAGCGCGCGAGGCCCGTTTCTGCTCGGGTAGACGAGTGGCTGGAACCTGGGAGTCTCGGTAGCGTCTTTCGAGTGAGGAAAGCAGGATTGCTGAGTATGCGAGGAAAAGGAGAGTTTTGAGTGGAAAAAAGCCTTGCACTGTAGATAATTTTTACTAGATTTATTGCAGTAGCCATATTAAAGGCTTATACTTAACTAGGTAGTTAATTAAAATAAGTAAAGGTGATTCGACCGCGTGATGTGGTAGTTGCCGGTAGAACGCGAATCATGGGGTGCTCCGTCTGAGGCCGCGGCTAGAGCGGAAGAGAGCGAGCCTCGGGCGTGCAGCTCCTTTGCATGCCGCGAGGCTCGCGTATCGATACACGAGGGAGGGAGAAGTGTAGCGTCAGTCAAGCGACCTTTGACTCGCGCGGCGCTCATTTTGAACGAGCGGCAGCGACAAATATACAGTTTTTGGAGGTGTATTAAAATAAATATGACGCGAAATAATATTGTTTTGATAATGAAGGATATGTTTATTGTTAATTCAAATACAATTACAAATTACATGATAATCTAGAAATACATGTTTGATGGCAAAATCCTGTTCCAAGAGAACGCTTTTTACCGAACCCGCTGGCTCGTTTACATTTTTTATTCTTAATTTTACGAAAAATTTTTTCCAAAAATTTATGGCCGTTGCATCGTTTTTTTTCGCATGGTCTGTGAAAAGACGTTCAAATTAACGCAACGTCGACCCCGACACATGTGATGTAGAAACATGATGGTATATTGGCCGCATCATATTGAATCAATACGCTATAGCTGTCCCGAGTTCCAGCAGAAACTCTTACAATTTTTTCGGAGGCAGTCGAGATGATATTTTGATACAGGTTGTACTCCGCAGCTATCATAATAGGTGCCGTGTCTATGACGGTGAATGAAGATGGCATTCCAATGTGTTTCTGATTTCGTATAATCATCCGTGTTACATACTACACCAGTTGGTATCTGCAGTAGATTCGGGATACGATCAGCCGCGTAAACTCCGCTCGCGTTTACCCTCAGCCCCTTCAGAGTTCTCATTATTTCGCGAGTGTTTATGATGTCTATCCGCAGTCTCGTTCTCTGTTATGGTGCTATCTGACTCGTCGTCTTCGTCGTCTTCGTCGTCGTCGTCGACCTTGACCACTTAGTCGGGGTCGTCCTCGTCGACGTCGGTGATGAGATTTCACTAAATTACCAGAAAACATAAAAGTTACCAACGACTACATCTCAAGACGTATGCTTGGGATTCACTGGTTCGACGGTGACATAAGTTTAAGAAAATTGCGCTTTCATCTCTACAATATTGCGAGAAAGGCCAACAGAATTTTCGTATGAGGAATGGAAGAAGCACGATACATCTCATCTATAATGGGACGCAGCATTATAAACGCCAACGAGCATACGCATACTTCTCTCAGCTTCCTTGGAATTAAAATTTGATATCGAGTCTATATGTTTTTACCACGGCTGTAAAGAAAAAACAATAAAAAGGAGCGCTGCGCGCTTTATCGCGCACATCTATTAAGATCGTGGTTTTATTCACTTCTATCCGAAGAAGATCAACAGAGTTAACGGAGGATAACCGCAGTATATTTTACCACGCACTTGTAAAACTTACACACGAGAGAAGAAAGGCGCAAATAAGATTTGAATATTCTCCTGAAAGTAGAGACGAAGTAGATCTCATCACCGACGACGACGAGGACGACCCCGACTACGTGGTCAAGGTCGACGACGAGTCAGATAGCACCACAACAGACAACGAGACTGCGGATAGCCATCATAAACACTCGCGAAATAATGAGAGCTCTGGAGGGGCTGAGGGTAAACCGGTGTAGTATGTAACACGGATGATCATACAAAATCAGGAACGCATCGGATAGCCATCTACATTGACCATCATAGATACGACACCATAGACCTATTATGATAGCTACGGAGTACAACCGGTATCGAAACATCATCTCGACCGCCTCCAGAAAAATTGTAAGAGTTTCTTCTGGAACTTGCGACAGCTATAGAGTATCGATTCAATGTGTTGCGGCCAATGTACCATGATGTTTCTACATCACATGTGTCGGGGTCGACGTTGCGTCAATTTGAGCGTCTTTTCACAGACGATACGAGAAAAAACAATGCGATGGCCATAAATTTTTGTAAGAAAATATTTCGTAAAATTAAGAATAAAAAATGTAAACGAGCCAGCGGGTTCGGTAAAAAGCGTTCTCTTAGAATGTGATTTTGCCATCAAACATGCATTTCTAGATTAAGATGTAATTTTTAATTGTATTTGAAGTAACAAAAACATATCCTTCATTATTAAAGCAATATTATTTCGACTCATATTTATCTCAATACACCTCCAAAAACTGTATATTGATTATGCAAATTTGTAGTAACAATAAACATATCCTTCATTATTATTATTAAAAAACTATATATTTTGACACATATTCATTGGTTTTGCAAATTCGAGTATTCTCTAAATGAACAGTTTTTCTCGATTCGACACACAACTCGAATCAAGTTCTTCTACTCGGGAATAAGCCACCTCTAGTAGGTCTTACCTGTACTCTGTGAGGAAGGAGCAAAAGTGATTCTCCATATCGTAAGCTGCCCCTTTTATACACCGAGAAGGCCGTCGATTTTCCGAAAATGAGCTGATTTTCCCGGTAAAACGTGTCCGATGTATGTGTAAATGTATCTCGGCTTTAATTATAAATCAATCTTTAACCATTTGTGAGTTTTTATACATATTCATCTTTTTAAATTAACCCAACCCTTTTTTACGTTTTGGAATTTTTCTGGGTTGTGTATATTGAGCTCGGTTTTTCTTTTTTATTTTATTCGATAAAATATTGTGTGTATGTTTTGTATGTGTTTGTTAATTTTGTAAATTTATTTGTTGGTAGCCTTGTTGCGTTTATTTCAAACATCGTATATTTATTGCATGAATTCGCATTATCTATCTATGTACTGTAATGGTTAATTCAATCCTATATTCTAGATTATTATTTCATGATAATTAATTATGTTTTCTCTTATGACAGACTCTTAACGTATTTTCTGTGCAGCTTGTACTTCTTTTTCAGTCGTTGCCTGCCTGTTGATCTTTTTGATTGGAATGATCCTTCTTTGGACCTGCGCTTTAATGATGTTGCGCAATCTCTTTGCGTTCAGCGCGAGATTTCGAAATTCTAATTGATTCTATAATTTTTGCGCTGTAATTACGGGTCATTTGTCCGGTACTGCAACTATCATTTGGAGCTGCTAAGGCGCGTGATTTCAGGGATTCAAATTAAGTAGATAAGTTTGCTGCTTAATATTTATTACCTATGTTCATTGACTGGAAGGTAAAGAATAGTTATAAATAATGTATTAAATTAAATAAAGTCTCAAATCATATATTAATTTAAATAAACTCACAAAATTAGTATAAGTAAATCTCTCAAATCATTTAAATAAACTCTTAAATCATTCATTGATAATTCGCCATATTAATTATTTTTATTTGTTATATATATATAAATTAACCATCAACCCATAATTGTTATAAATATTTAATTGATCTTTTTGTTTTTAGGTGTAACGGCCCACAACATTGCTATTGCTTCAAAATGAAATTAACCATCAACCCATAATTGTTATAAATATTTAATTGATCTTTTTGTTTTTAGGTGTAACGGCCCACAACATTGCTATTGCTTCAAAATGAAATTTTACAAGTTTAAGTATCATCTTTTATATATCATTATAATTTACTTTAATTCATTACTAATCTTCTTCTATGGTTTTTAGGTGCAATGGACCCGTTACAGCCTCGATTTTAAAGACGCTCTAGATATTTTAAAAGCTAGCAACATAGAATACAAGATTGATTGCAGAGATTGTGACTCTACGTAAATTGGAACTTGTAACAGAAAATTAAAATAACGTCGTGATGAACAGATCAGGGATATCAAAAATGCAACAAGGTGTTCTGCTTTTGCTCTATATGTACGTCAGATGCAATACAATATCGATTTTGACAATATTAAATTAATAGATCAAGATAGGGGTAAGAGCGAGGGAATTTGCTGAAATAATTAATATATTTTATTATAATAACACACTGACCTCACACTCAAATGCATCATTTAGTCTTTAAAAACTCAAATTTTCAAAGTGTTAATAGAAAAGAAAATACCATGTTTTTAAACAATATATACAATAATACATTCAATTTGATTAAGTAGTTTATATAGAATTATGCACACAGTTTTGAGCTTTAAATTTTCTATCTATTTTCTTTCCACCAGGACCCCCAGACCCGACTAGGAAGACATAGGAGCATGGGAGGTGACCGCTGCTCAGTGCGCGCCGGATGAGCGTTGGGATTCCCCGTGCCTCGCTTTACCACGCTTGACTACGCTACCTCTCACCTCTTATTTCTCTCCTGGTACTACAGTTCGTGTTATGGCTTTCTTCTCAAACTATGTGGCTTCTTTCTTTCCCTCTCTCTCGCGTACCTCACGCTGTGATTTAGTTTCGGTGACGATTGTCCATTTACATATTGAGAACAACTCTTTAGTGTTTTCCCGGATTCATTTTCCTCCAACCTCGCGAAGAACTCCTTGTACTTACTATGCTTTTCACGAGGTTCGGAACGAGAAAAGAGATGTGAACCACATTGTGGGTATTTGTTTTTTGGTTTTGTGTTAGAATTTTTTAATTAATTTATTAATAACGATTTTTTATTAATTACATTAACAATAGAAGGTGCGTCATAATTTGGGGCTTCATTTATCATTAATTATTTATTAATTTTGAATTTTTGTAAAACAAGATTTGTTTGATAAATTTCAATGAAGTCTGAAGAGAAAAGTACGTTTATAAGCTTTCGTAACGTCGCTATGCAATAAAATGGAAATTTTTATAAACAAACATTGCGATTTTTACTGAGCTACATTTTAACTAGACGTGTAACTACGGTGCAGAAAGATTTAGCGCTAATCCAAGAACCTTGGTCTGCTAAACGGAAGGTGAGCAAACTAGGAGCTATAAGGCTCGTGAAAGATATAAATGCAGCCAAGATAAGGATCTGTATTCTGACCAAGGATCTGTACACAACACCTCTATTGGATATATGCATAGCTGATTTAGCAGTCACGATGTTACCAAGGAAGGTAATCAAACTGGTCGAGTATTGCGACCAAAAAGGACAGCCACTGATGATTGGATGTGATGCTAAGTCACATATTTTGATGTAGGGAAGCTCAGATACCAATACCAAGCCACTATCAATCTAGAAATCATCAACCAAAGTAATAAACCAACATTTATTAGCTAGATAATAAGGGAAGTAACCGATATCACTTTCTAATGATGCTTCACTTACAGACCATACTCAAATTCATTTTATTCTTTCAGGTGTTTTGAGCCCAAGAAAGGCCGTTATAAGGAACCCAAGACTAACCAATTGGGTTGCCTACAGAGAAAAATCTCACTTTACAAAAAGAATCAACACTAAGGCTGAGATAAACGCAGCTGCAGTTCATCTACGGAAGGGCATAGACGGACTCTATGACACTAACTGCCAACAGAAAAATGGTAGAAACAAATACGAAGTACTCTGATTGAATAACCAGCTAGAACAGATAAAAAAGAAGGCCAGATTACTTGCCTGCAAATCTCGAAGGAGATGTACTGAAGAGTAACGGAACGACTGTCGTGAAACACAAAGTATTTACAAAAAATAATTAAGTGGCCAGGCTAAACAATCTTAGCCCGTAATCTAGAGGTAAGGTTGAGTGTGATAAAACTCCTGTTGGAAGGATTCTTGACATCAAATGAATATTAATTAATATCAATTCTTGTTATTCGACCCTGGTCCAGTTAATCTGCGCCATTTACCATTTGTGCGTGGATTCAAGACGGCGGTACTTAAACGCCTGCTTGAACTTGATGCTTAGTCAACTACCCGTGGCATGTGTGATTTTTTATATTAATTACACAGACCCACAAACAAAAAAAAAGCACCCTGAACTTTAGTGAAGACCACCTTATTCCTACGTATTTTGGCCCTCTAATCACGAATTTGACATAAAAAATTGAGGTCATCCTACGTAATAGCTCATTCGACAAATGATGTAACAAATTACGATCATTCATAAATCAAGGTTTATATTAACCAATTTTTATGAATTTTACAAATTTACGAATAAAAAATAATTGTGATAAACAGGAATTTAGATTGGAGAGGTACTGTAGACGACTAAGTATTGCAAATAGACATTAAATAGTTTTTCAATATTAAATTTCTATTATACAATTAAGAAAGTAATTCTCATTATAATATGATATCATTCTTAAGCCATTTATATAAATTTCTGTCTTAAAAAACAGAAAAAATTTTCAATAAGAACCTAGATTTTAATAGTATTTTATTTTGATAACAATTTTGAGTGCGCTCATACTTTCTGTGATTAAAGTAAGTATTAAATGACAGAAAATTGCTACTTATAATTGCATATATAACCAACATCATTGATAATTCCAAGTTTATATTGCACAATATTTCTAAAATTTAAAACAGAAGTCTTCTCGGATGATCTTTATAATTGAAAATTGCTTTAGAATTTTTTTTAGTATAATGAGAAGATTTCAAATGAAAAACCTCAAGCAGTATTCTAATCACACCGATATACAATTATTCTTTCTTACCTAATACACAAACAAATGATGTTAAATAGTTTTAAATTCTTTCTTAAGTAAAATATCTCTTACATAAGAAAGAATAATCCGATGTCATTAGAATGCTGCTTGTGGCTTTTGATTCATTGTACTTTATAAGGACATGTACAACCTCTGTAGGCCTTAATTTTTCTTAATTAGTTCAAAATAATTTAGGACGTGGAAATACATAGAGTTAATAACTACCTAGAGTTCCACCTGGAATTTCATATGTGATCACCTGGAGATTCACCTGGATATCCGCCCAGTATTCCAACTGGATTTCCAGGTCGAATTACAGATTCTTGTTTTTCATAACTAATTATGGAAAATCAATGTTAAGGAAGATCCGGAAAGTGATCAAGATTTGGCGCAACGCTGATTGGAGAAGCATCTGCACTGCTAACCCTAACCCATCCAGCCACGACTGCGAGGAAAATCCAACGCACGCTGCGCTGCAATTCGATTAAGGACGTCGGAACGACCAAGGCCGAAGGATAAGCAGGTGAAAAATAAAATATACTTGTCTGCTTAGGAGTAACAGCGTAATTGAAAAGTACTCAATCACCATAGTACCGTCGGTCTAAAGTAATTATTACCTTTCCACGTATCCACAATGTGTAGAATTAAGATCAAATGAGTTAAAAGAATTAAAATTATATGTTGCGGTAAAGAAATAAATTATTTTATGTTATATTATAGATATTGAATTAAGAGCGTAACTTGAACCATTTGTAACCGAAATCGTAAATTAATAATACATAATACTATTATAATATGACTTGTTATATGGATATTTAGACTATATTTGTAATTTAGAAATAAATAAAGTACCATATTTAGTTAAAGATCCCTAAAACGAGCTGGTACAAAATACATATTAATAAATAGAAATTCCTTGCTCTGCTTATTTCTTAAAGGTAACACAAAGTATCTTTCCCACCTACGTACGTAACGTAACGCGAAGGAATAGCGTCAGCAAAATACAATCGTCTAACAGCTAAGATCGTGGTCGACCTTGCCTACGCAACGCGACGCTCTCCAACATTCAAGCGTCACTCATTTACATACGCACGAACACGCGCGCACATATACACACACACGCACGGACGCACACTCACGAAAACAGAGAGATTTAGCTACCCAAATCGTGATGTTCCCTCGGTGATGAATGCATTGAGACTGACTGCGATGATGGCTGTAGCTAGGCCCCACCACCAACTTACCCCATCCACTACAACTGCATATTTTGCAAGCTTACAAAATTAAGCATTGCCACTACTATCATTATTATTATTACTACTACTAGCATAAATATATTAAGCTTATATTGAAAAGCAGAATTCAAGATAAATGTATTATACTGATAAATAATTCAAAATATACATATAATGATTAAATGAGTGTAATGGAAGATTGGAGGAGATTGTACGAGGTAAGTAGAGAAAAATAGATTGATAAATATTTTTAATGACATTTATTACCATTATTATTATTGTTATTTATGTACAGACTCATTTAAGAATGTAATCAGAGACCATAAATATAAGTTAGCAAATTCATAAACGACAATATATATGTCTTCTATCCCCATATGTACATTCAGTTCCTTTAAGAAATTCTCTAAATTATTTACAAGCTATCATCGATAGACCGTAACGCATACTCTACGTTGTCGATACTAAAATAAGTATATTGTGAATTTTCATCATTCTTTATTTTATCTCTAGCATAATTTATAAGTAACTCTAATATAGAATCAATCCCTTTCGATACGCTTAACAAATATTCTATTCTATAATATATATATATGGGCTAAGCGCTATTAGCCTCTCAAAGGTAACGCGCTTAAATACAATCATTTTTCGAAACCGCTTCTTTACAGGTTCACCGTCATCAGCTTCTTTTCCTCTATCTGGTATTAATTCAAACGCTCTATCAGAGTAGCTTACCATGTACCTAATGGTGTACCCAGGAATCGGTATAAGCCGTTCTTCGTCGTTGTACGAACACCGTTGTGCAGGGTAACAGATTTAACCTCTACACGTGTACGTGGCTATTTTGATGTAGCTCTTGATAAAGCTTTCTCATGAGCCAGTAAAATGTGGGAATTTATCTTTAATCGCCGAACAAATAGAGCGGCTTCGGCAATTTTACCTGTTTACATCTCTGAAGAATCCGTGAGGCAGAAACTGTCTCGGGAACATACAAATCGTACTCTAACCTCGACCCCTACAAACAAAACTCTATCCTGGTTAATGACGTCACAATGCAAATAGCCAACCATGTCAATTTTGTCGTTCGTCATAACATTTCGACGGCTCACAAGCCCCTTGTTATCATCTTGCAAGTTATCCATAATGAGTGCGTAAAAACGCCATCTTGCATCAATTTTCATAAATATCTCGCACGGAGCGACCTTTATTTATTTTTCCAGTTCATTTCTTCCTCTGTGCCTTATCACCTTTTCCAAAATTTTTCTTCTTTTTTTATCTGTCTTTCTCTTACTGTACAAGGAGGTACTCTGTTCTCTGTCACGAGTGTTCTTTTATGCTCCGGTTCATCTACCATATCTCTACTACCGCATTTTAAAAAGTCTCATGCCGCCCTCTCCTATACGTTTACGAAGTGACTCGTTGAGTGGTATATGATGTATGCCAACGTCATGTAAAATCTTAGCAGCGCTGTGGATAGCCTCTTTACGGGCTTTCGCCACTCTTTCTTTGAGTTCGTCCTTGAGTTTTGGTATTTTGCATCGGTATAAGCCTCTCACAAAACCACCTATTCCTGCACCTAGTTGATAGGAGCATCTGCTACGACTACCGCTACCAATACCTGTGGCGTGGGCAGTTGGCTAAAATTAGTGGAATCGTCAATCTCACCACCCCCACCGCGACATTGTCCAATAAATAACTCTCTATACGCAGGCATTTTAGTTGATATGTTTAAAGCAAAGAGTTAAAGTAAATGTTCCGTAGTCGAATGGCACGTTATCTCCGTGTTGATCTCTTATATATATATATATCTCAATTGACTGAAATGAGCATGATAGCAAGGGCTCGTACATTGGTGGGGCAAAGTTTGCAATCTGGATGCTGCCATAAGTGTATGCGTTTAAATAAAGAGGAACAGCTTGCAGTAAACATGTATGAACATCACCCGTCATGTACCCCTCCTTCTTATCATCGCTTATATGCTGAAATGTGAGAGGTATTTGAATCTCTGTGAACCCTGCACACCACTCGCCTTGTAGGCAAAAGTTTTGTGGCAATTGTTTGGTGAAGTTCGTGGTTGTGTTGTCCGGAAATACATACACGCTGTTGTTGCTCGACAAAACAACGTAAAATTCGTCACTCATTGTAAGTTTTCCTAATCTTTAGCGATTATCCAGGAGTTAAATTTTTCAGGATACCCTTTTCAACTCACAAAGTGTTGTTTTCTCTACCTTAACTTTCTAGGATCTTCTCGATCTCAAAAGTATCCTCTGCTAAATTTTTTCTCACTTTGTTTAACTGTTCCTCGTAAAAGAAGCCGTCAATTTTTTCTCCACTGAGATCCTGCACGAAGTAGACTACCGGCTGTCGCAAAGAGTCGATTCGAGTAATTTTAAATTGTTCCAGTATCCAGCCACCCTCATATGCTTTATCAAAGGCTTTCCTAGCACGACTAATGCGAACTAAATTGCCGACGCTGTATTTAGGCTGGGGTGAACTTCTACACGTCTGCTCGTCAGGATTTTCCGTGCCTAGTTTGCGTGAAATACTGTTGATCGATGTATCACTGGCGTTTCTAGCAGCCACAGTGGCAGTATTAAAATGTAAAAATCGCTGCAGCGCCTGCTCGTACATAGAGCATTTTTCCCGCTCAACTATCGGTATAGTCAAAATTTTACTCATGTCCTCATCAAGGTGCGATGTTACCATTCCCGGAGTTTGGACACTCTTGCCAAAGACTGTTCTGACAGATGCTAGTGTTGCTGCTAGTACATATCGCTATCAACAAACTTTTCCTAGTCCCCAGATTATGGTTTGGCGCAGCAAGTTTTGGCAGGAAGGGTGCGCCTTGGGAAATCTAGTTCTTTACAGTCTGTTGAGAGGAACATTACCCTGCCAAGTATTTAAAGCAATCTCACAAATGTAAGTCACGAGTTTAGAATCCGTTTTGCGCAGAAGTGAGTTTCCTCTGATAACTATCGATGTGACACACAATTTTAAATATATCAAAATATTTTCGCCTTATTAAGAAAAGATTGCGACTATGTGCTGTAAGAATCCATCACAGACGAACGACTGGTACTTCACCCGTGTTTTTTATCTGCCCTCCTACTCTGCGGCCACTGCCACGTGGTAGACGTACTGATACTCGTCAAACGGAAACAAACACGTGCGAAATCGGCAATTTTTAGGTGTCTTCTGTTTCGGATCTAGGAGAAGATAGCTGTACGGTACAGCTACTGTGTTTATGTAGACTTCTTGCAAGAATTTTCGCCGTTTCGGGCAGAGCTGCCGTGCCAGGTGTTGTATTTGAAAATAACTATGTAATTTGAGTTTAAGGAGATTTCACGCTGACCGCGATGAAAGAGATTTTGCGAAATGACAATGATGCTCAGATTATTGTTATGACTGTCCTTGGTGAAAAACTTGGCTACTGCGCCACATGACGATCCCCGCGTCAGATCGTTCAGATTTAGGAGTTTAGGCCTTGGATCCACGGCATAGTCCTCGCACTTTCGCAGACCTTCGTGAAATTCGATATTTTTGCCAAACATCTTGTAAATAGGCTGCCATTCGCGTACTTGAGAAAGTTCTTTACAAACACCGTTTTACCACACGATGTGAGTTCACAAATCATCGATGTCCGCGGATGTTTCCAGCGTACATCCATTTTTACGACTAAACAGTTCATACTCCTCTCTCTCTCTCTCTCTCTCTCTCTCTCTCTCTCTCTCTCTCTATTGACAGAGAGAGCAGCGAAGAGTGAATATTCATATATAACGTATATATATATGTAAATTTCTCTCTCTCTCTCTCTTTCGCTTATCATTTCAATGTTTCTTTAAAATTAAAATATGTAATATAAATTAAAATACGAAAAAACAGCACTAACTTTTTTATTCTTCGGGGGAACAGTACCCGGAATCTTCGTCGGACCCCCATCTGGAACTGTGAAGGCCACACCGGATCCAGGTCCCAACTTTCCTCCTCTGCCACGTTTTTCACAATAGTCTCTTTAAAAAATTTCTTCCCTTAAAAAATCTTAACAAGTATACTTAATACTCTATTTTGGACATTTGGGATAAAAAGAACTATCCGTTAAAACAAAAAGAATATTTCCAAGATGTGCGTTTGTTCTTTTTATAAAAAAGAACAGGGCAGTGTACACACTTGTTGCCCCTACGCAATTTTGACTTGGCTACCTTCAACACTAGGGACTGTCCTCCATCACGCTCACTATTTAGTACCGATATGCACGATGTCCTTCCCACACGAGTTAGTAAAAATACCCGCACAAGAAAAGCGAAGAGCGTTTAGGCATGTTTTAAAATTTTTTCTTTAAAACTGTGCTTGATAGCTCACGCACATAACACGTCTGTTAATCTTGGGGATTTAGTATCTCAGATCTTTCGATGTTGATGTCAGGGTCTTCAATTTTTATCTCTGATTCCGAGACTGTTGACTCATTAGACGCACTCCAAACCTCGGTCAGCTGACGGCTGTAGGCGTTTGACTCAAAGCGTAACACTCGATCGATGTCGATCTCGATATCTGACACACTAACGTCACTGTAAATTTTTTTTGTAGTTTTGCGAGAAAGTAATAGTTTAACTAACTCTTGAACTATTGCTGCTGCTACTATCATTCGGGGTTCTATGATTATCCTTTTCTAACAAAGCGAGGTAGCGAGCGCTCGTAGCATCGGAGATTGACTCTTCGTCGCTGAATCCAACACTGCCAATATAACCATCCGAATCGCAATTCCCATCTTGACCGAAATGTCAAAAATTCAACAAAGACTCCTCGCACTCATAATTGAGAGTTAAGTTATTTTATTTTTCACAGTACGAATGTCATCAATAACCCGATAATCCAATACCTCAATTGATAGTTTACTTATCTTTTATTTATGTGCGTTCGCTGCTCGCCCTTCCACGCCGGTCTACTCGGCTCAAGAGGATCTACGAGTAGTGCTGCTCTGTCGCTCCGCTGGGTCCCGTGCATGCGGAAAAAGATACCATCAGCCCATTTAGACTATGACATAGTATTTTGCTTAATAAATTAAATAAATATAAAAATTAGTCCGCGAGCGTTCTGAGCAACAAAGACCGAACTTCAAACGTTACTGACCGACACATTTTCAAAAGAACCCATTTTAACCACGCATTTCTATTATTGTTTTTTCATGTACACGCACGCCCGAGTACAAGATATAAAGACATCGGAGAGAAGCATACGGCGCCAAGAAATATTCAGCTCGATCTCCAGAGATTTAAAGAAGTAAATGAAGTCAATCGGACTAAACGAAGCAGGCCCAAGGCTCACAGCTTGCACGCGCAGGAACGAAAGCAAGTTGCAAGAGAGTCGTTTAATAACGCACTCCTGAAAGACACCCTCCAAAGAGAACGCCAGAGACAGGAGAAGGAGATAGCGGCAGCACTGCATCGACACCAACGCAGGCAGCAGGAAAATATGGAGAGACAGCAGATGGAACTCCAGGAGCAGCAGAGTTGAGAGAGCGCGGAAACAATGGTCGCCATCGAACGAGTGTCATCCGCGCAGCATCAGGCCACAAGAGCCAGCAGGCCAGAATCGTCCGTCAGCGAAGAGAAGCGGGCAAGCCCCCAGGCGGTTGACGAACTAGTCCCGAATTCTGGAGGAGAGCCGCCCGCCCCGCGCATATAAGGCATCCAGCAGCCCTGTTGTGTCAGAAGCTATGCCGCGCAACCGAGCTCCGACAACACGCTACGCCGCCAAAAATAAAGACCCGCAGCTTCATGTTCGGGGGAACAGCTCCCGTCCCCACGGATTTTGCAGTCGATCCGCCGCTCTACACGTGTTTCAATTGCTGGAAAATGGGTCAAGTACTAGCAGAATGACACCTACCTTCGGCATAATTCTGCCCGAACTGTAGCAGGAGTGGGGTGACACTGTTCATCTGCCCCCGCTGCGCAGACGTCCATCGCAAACACCGCGAAAGGGCCGAAGCGCAGTCGAGACAAATTGCGTGCCCAGGAGGCACAATTGGAACACGATTCAGACAGATCGGGAGCGAGCTCGTCGGGATGGTCGAGCAGGGAGCGTCGTCGCGATGTGTCAGAGCAGAGGCCGCACGATGAAAGTCAACGGGAACGGGAGGTAACCGCCCTACCTCGCTCGACGTTAGTGGACCAATGATCCATCCACCAACGTGCCTTAAGGACCCCGGATTGAATCAGAGGAGCTCGCGAACTTCTGGACGATCTGAAGAGACTCCCTCTCCAAACACAAAACTTGATATTAAAACCACTTTTTAAGGAGAAGGAGAACTCCCCAGGAGGACGAGTAAGTCCATCACCAAAAGTCATAATCGCCAGAGCCAGAAAGCGCAAAAGCCAGAAACCCGTAAAATGAAGTATGCAAGCTGGTGTCGCAGGACGTTCGGTTAAGATCGTTGCCAAAAGAGGCGCATGAAGTCCAAGTAACTTAACTTTTCTGTTAAACGGTGGTCCACTCAAGAAAGTGTCCTGGTTTAGAGGAAAGGAGTTTGTGGCGTAGAATTTTACTTAATAAAATAAATAAATATAAAAATTAGTCCGCGAGCACTAGCGAGAGTGAGAGAGACAGCGCACGCACGCCACCGACGGCAAGCCACATCGAGAGCCAACGCGAGCACCGCCGAGAGAGAGACAGAGCGCGTACGACTACAAGAGCAACGAAGACAACATGCTTTCGCTTACTGTCTTAAAGTTCAAAAGCACAGATAAATCGATAACTTTAGACCAGGAGTCCAAACTCGATAAGCTGTTATTAAGTATAAATGAAGACGGGTCGGAAAACTAACTAGAGTCGTGACTGGCAATAGCATCATCAAATATAATGATTACGAAAACATAATGAGTATTCCATCGATCTTTGAGGATCCACGAGAGGAACTGAGATACGATGTCGAGACAGAAGGCATGAACGTAAAAATAATCCACTGTCCTGAAATTTAGTTTGAAATTGAAGGTATTAAAGCAAACGCTCTTATAGACATAGGCAGTGAAATAACGTGCCTATCGGAAAATTATTATGATAATTACCAAATATTGAAGGATCGCCTCACTTTACCCATAAGCGGTAAAATAAATTAAAGGAGCCACAGAAGCGAAATATTCTCAACTAAGAATTCAAAAATTATTAATAACAAAATTCGGGAAATCGAGAACGGCGATTATGTATGTTATAGTTCCAAAATTAATTAAAGAATTTATAATTGGTTACGATTCGCTAAAATCATTACAAATGCTAATAGATACAAAATTTAATGAAATAAACCTCACGATTAAGAATAACTACATTCTAATGAATATACCACCATTCAATTTGAATGGAATGAAAACTTCGACAATGAAGCGTTCCAGTTTAAAGGAAATCGTGAAACAGAAAACGATAATTCCGAAGAATATGAAAATTCATATAGAATCTCGATAAAAGAGATTCAGGATAAAATCAATTCTTATGAAAATACAATATTAATCAAAAAACGGGACTCATTAAACTTTTTAGTAGTCCATATTTTACAAAACCGTACCCGATCCCAATCGCTTATCGGGATAAAGTAAAGGTTGAGATAGATAAAATGCTAATATTGGGCATAATAAGGCGATCATCTAGTAACTATATAAATCCGATAGTTATCGTTAAAAAAAAAGATGGTTCAGTACGTTTATGTATCGAAGCGCGAAAATTAGACAATAGATTGATAAATGATTACATACGACGCGCCGCCAGGTGTTAAGGACATTTTCGCGAGATGTCAAACGAAAAAATATATGAGCACGCTAGATTCAACTGGCGGCTATTAGCAAATACCACTCCCGGACACAAGCAAAAAATACACGGCATTTATGTGCGACAATCGCGTTTATGAATTTAACGTCGCAGCTTTCGGAATAAAAACGAGTTCTGCAGCTCTTAGATTAGACAGAGCTATTCACGATCTAAGTGATTTTTTAATTGCATTTATTGACGACTTATTTATAGTATCAGAAACTTTTAAACAACATTTAGTGCATTTAGACACTTTATTAAAAAAATTATTAAAAAATAACTTAAGATTAAGTTTTAAGAAATCCAGTTTCGTTCAAAAAGAAGTCCATTTTCTAGGGCACATAATTTCAGCCGACGGTTTAAGACAGAATCGGATAAAATTGCTTCAATACAAAATTTTATATCATCAAAAAACGTGAAACAATCGCAAGCATTTTTAGGGCTCGTTAATTTTTACACAAAATTCGTAAAAAATTATTCGATGCACTTAGCACCATTAATTAATTTATTTAAAAAAAATATTAAATATAAATGGGAAGCAGAACATCAAACTGCTATCGAAAATATTAAGAAGCTATTCGATGAGAACTTGATATTAAAATTCACGGATACAAGTAAATCGTATATTTTGACGACGGATGCAAGTGACCTTGCAATCGAGGCCGTTTTATCTCAATTAAATGATCACGGCGAAGAAGAAATCATTAATTTATGGGAAATCAAGCGTTTAGATACGTATTTGAGGGGGCAAAACAGATTATCGTGCGAACAGACCAGCAAGTTTAACAATGTTCGCTTACAGCGATGGAATTTACTTTTACAAGATTATGATATTGAATATCTATCTGGAAAGAAGAACAACGTAGCAGACTACCTAAACAGACCGCTAATACGCGAAAATTCGCAAAATTTAGAGTCAGAAATAAATATAGCTGCAATATTAAGCATGTCCCCGAATCGGGAATTAAATAAACTATTCAAAGAGTTTATTCAATTACAAACAGAAGACGCATATGTATCAAAATTAAAAGAACGTCTAAGAAAAAGAGAAATAAAAATTTAAAACGAATTAATTTGTAAAGTAACTTTCAAAAAATTCAAAGTAATTTTACCCGAAAAAATTGTTAAACCATTAATATTAAATTCACATAGTATGTACGTTCATACAGGACCAAAAAAGATTCATTATATTATAACCGAGTTATTTTTTGTGCTGAAACTGCGTAAACAAATTCAAGCGATATTTAAAACATGCGATACTTGCCAGCGCACAAAATATTTAACTGTCAAATATCAAGAATACATGCAGCCGGTTTTAATAAATGAACCACACGATCTATTGTTAATTGATTTTTTCGGGCCATTACCGACGTCAACGGCAGGCGTAAAATATATTCTTACGACGATTGATGTTTTTTCAAAATTTGTTCTTTTTACCCAATCAAAAAAGCGAATACGATCGCAGTTATATATAAAATTTTCGAACATTATATAGATAATTATGGCAAGTCAAAATCTATCATTTCTAATCTTGGAACGCAATTCACCACTAAGAACTGGATCGATAAATTAAAAACCGAGAACATAAAACCTTTATTTTCTTCGATGCCCGCAAAGTCATGTAATTGAGCGAGTGCATCGCGTGCTAGACAGATTTTTTCGCACAATGGTTGGTGATAAACGCACTAGCTGGACTCGTTATTTAAAACTAATTCAAACGATAATTAATGAGACTCATTATGAGACGACAGGATTTATTCCAAGTGAAAATTTTTTAAACCAAAAGCCAAAAAGATATTGGGAAAATTATTTAAAATTACCGCTAATAAACGATGAAACAATAAAACGAAAAATTTTTTTAGCTCGCGAATCAATGCACAAAAAATTGAAAAAGCGAGCACGTAGAGCGAGCGCAAACAAACAGCATTGTACATTTAACATTAACGACAAAGTGCTCTTGAAAGCGTCAAACGTATCAGACGCAGTAGAAAGTAAGATTGCGAAATGTTTCGAAATATACGAAGGAACATATAGCGGCAAAGAAAAATTAAATATAGATACGTATTTATTATATGATATAAATACGTAAAAAGAGCGCGGCAAGTTTGATATTTCGAAACTAAAACAGTATTATTGTAAAGGTAAAACGATATTGATACAAATTAAAAGGCATTAAGTAAATGAATAAGTGCAGAATATGAAAAATTTAAACAATCGAAATATCATCAGTTCATATCTCAAAGAAGTGATGATAATTAAGCATAATAATTTTTTTTGTAACATACAAATGTTTCGTTTTCTTTATAATTGTTAAAGCGAAAAAGCTACTTTATTATAAACAACAATAGTGGGAAATATTTATATTATATTTAATTTTAATTCAAAATGCAAAGTACGCGAGATAATACTGTATATAACGATGCCCGAAAATTTCGTGCTCGATTGAACCCGAGCTTATCCCTCTGGTCACTCGGAGCTTACGAATATTAGACCCAAAAGTATAAATACAGCACTAAGAAGCAATCAGCACCAGTGCCAATTCAAAGTGTTAATTAACGTGTTTGTGGAATTGGATTATGTTATAGGATAGGTTTTATATACATCAATTAAAATAGATTGTAGATACAGTGAAGTGATGATACACTTTTATGATATATGTCATAAATTATATATTTTGATTAGGAATGTCTGTGCCCAATTATTCAAGATTTTCAATGATTTTTGTTAAAAATAATCCAGCTTATTTATGACTTATTGTAAAAATTTAAAGTTAACATTGTGTTACGTGTGAAGGCTTTTTGGTTCTGCTCACACCCGGCCGAAACCAAGTGAGATATGTGAAGAAGGGAGAATAAATAAATAGTACTAATTAATAATGCAATGTTAGGTTTATTGATCGGACGTGTTGTTAATCGAGAGAGAGGTTGTCAGTATTCGCTGTCGCGTATGAATTTATAAATAAAGTGCTACTGTGATTGGATGCGGTGTCGCTGGTGCATCGTATCTCGTTCGAATCTCTTTCTATCTAGGTCTATCTCTGCGCAAGTAAGTAAATGCATGTCGCGCGCCCCATACTCTCCTTTCTTTATATTCTCCACTCTACTGGCTTCTACTCCTTGAAATCAGTCTGATCATCGAATAATAGTGGGAGATCGCGTGATGATTGTCGTGAATGGGCCCGAGTGTGGGTGCGTGTGTGTAAGAACGGATGAGCTGCACGTGACTATGGTTTCTGTTTTCGGTCTACTAGCGTTCGTCTTTTAACATACGTAACAATTGGATATGGCCTTCTTTAGTGTTATCAACACTCCAAGAGGCAAATTAAGCTTGAAAATTCCCAGTTTTTAATATTTCAATCTTAAAAAAGCTGGATATTTATTAAAACGGTATAAGAATAAATTATAAAATATGATAATTTATGATAATTTTTAAGAAAAGTCATTATTCCTAATAATTTTTAATATTTTTGATAATTGTTTGCAAAACGTGATAAATTCTAATCAAATGAAATAATTATAACGAGCTAGTATACTCGCTACGCTCGCAACGTGAAATTATAATAATAGATTTATATATAATTTAACGCTGTGAGCGCATATTATTCTATATAATCTAAAATCGATTTAGATGTATTACCCACAGATTTAACGAAAATCGCAAAACAAATATCTGAAAATGGCAAAAAAATCCTATTAATAAGCGTAAAAAACTTTGAAAATTTTTTTTGAAGTTTGGATCAGGTATTCTTATCAGATATTTTCACAGGACGAATTCAAATCTGAAGTTTCTGATTCCCATTATCCGAAAATTTTGCAAAAATGTAGAAATAGTGGATACCATAAAATCTTTAAAAAAATGTCATGAATATGATATGAATTACTTCGAAATAAATGCTAATGACTTTAATAAGATTTTCTTTGATGTTGCTCTTACATTTTTATTCTCTTGTAGTGAACTCTTTCCTCTTCAAATGACATGCAGCAGGTTTCTCTTTCTCTTCTCTCTATTCTGATTCATTTCTGTCTTTAGTGCCCAACAGACATCTTTCTCCTTATTTTTCACTATAGTCTTCGAGATTTTAAGGAAAGTAGTCAAGATGAGAGTGTAGAACAATTTGAGATTCATCAAGCAACCTTACTGATTGTAATTTTTCAACAACTCTTCAACCAAATTCTGGTCCATCGCCTGGCCGACTATCTTTGTCCAGAGCTTTGACACACTGCTTTATGAGGCCAAGTTTGATATGAAGAGATCATCTTTAGCCATTCGTTCTGCACATAGTGATTTATTCTGTTCTTGTTATCCCATAAACTTAAAGAAACAGGGATATTTCGTGAAACCTCATTGGTCTAGAATCAGTGTTGAAATCTTTAGATCACCGCAAACTTTCCATTAGTGTTCCGAGTAGTTTATTTTCTTCAACATTATCTGCAAGTTGAGTGAGCTATTGGTATAGGTGCATATGTATTCCTGTTATGGAGCAGAACAGCTTTGAGACTTTGTGTCGACGAATCATTGAAGAGTCTCCAATCTTCGTCCTTATAAATGTTGGAGTTTAATTCATCAATCAATCCTTTCATATTAGAACAGAATACTAATAAATTCTTCCTATTTTTGGTGAAGAATTTCCGAAACTCCTTTTCTCTATTGCGATAAATATAAGCTTTAGTTCCTTTTATCAATAAATTTTTCTTTTTCCGTACTGCTGCTAGTTATTCGGCTCCATCTTTGGCTCATCCCAATTCTCGTATGAGATCATTCAACTCCTCTTGGTGAAAAGTTTCAGGAGCATTTCTCTCAGATGCTGGTAGGTACTGTTCATCCCCTTCATCATGATCTCGTATGCGAATTGGGATTAGCCAAAAATAGAGCCGAATATCTAGCAACAGCACTAAAAAAGAAAAATTTTAAATTCAATTAAACTATTAAAAATTCTAATATTAAGGTTTAATCCCTCAGTTGGCTTGTTATCATCCGCATAGTAACGCCAATAATGGTCACCAAATCTACGTAAACCTTAGTGCCCGTAATATTAAATAGAAATGTTATATATTTAATAGTAATGTTAAAAAAAATTTTTTCGGACCTATGTGAGAATGACGTGATTCTCATATGAGAATTATATGATATTCACATGATTCGCTTTGCAATACAAATATTTTGTAAATTTTTTGTATTTTCTTCTACTAAAACTGTAGTTGGTATAATATTTACAAAAATATTTAAACGACCAATAGTATAATTTTTTTTACAGCGTACTTGTTTAACTCAAGATTTTTTCATCGATTAATTATATAAAGTTTTGGTATATTTGCGTATTTAATATTTTTAGCAAATTAATCTTTTCGGTTTAATTTAAACCATGCTGTTATTGTTGTTTCCCAACGTTTTAAAGCTTGCATTTCTTTATTTTCTTCAAAAACAATATTTTATTGATTTTCAGCGGGAGGGGGTCGCTGCTAGCTGTGCACGCGTGAGTACGTAAATACGGTAGTGTCTGAGAAAAATAAAGAAAGTGAGTAGAAAGAGATAACGGAAAAAAATAAGAAAGTGAGATGGTGGAAGATGAAAAAAAGAGTTAAAAAGTGAGTGGAAAAAGCAAGGACAGAGGGGAGAGGGAAAGAGGGAAGAGGTGTGTGAAAGAAACACGTGGCGAGAAGAGTGAGTGAGAGAGAGAATCGGGCATAGAGTGTGCAGGGAGTGGAGACGGGGCGCGAAACAGGGAAAGCGAACACAACAGGTAGAGGAAGGAGTAAGAGTGTATGTGAAGACCACTCAACACCGGGAGATTACGGAGCGTTATACAGTTTGGCAGGAGGAGTTAGAACGGGAAAGACAAGCAGAGAGAAAAAGGATAGAGGGGAAGAGGAAGAATAAGGATAGCCCGAACGAAGGTATAACAAAGTTCCTGGTTCCGAGTAATAAGGACAGGAGAGAAAAAGAAAGAAAGAAAGAAAAGAGCAAGAGGCAAAAAACGAGGAAAAAATAGATAAAGAAGAAGGAACAGAAGAAGAAGAGATGGAGAAGTTATGGGACAGAGTTATGGAGAGACTAGAGGAGTTGGAAAAGAGAAGGGAGGTGAGAATGGACGCAATGGAAGAAAAGTGCGCAGGGGTTGGAATGAAAAATGGGAAACAATAGAGAAAGAAGGTGAAGGAAATAGAGGAGAATACGAAAAAAAACTACAGAGAAATGAAAGGAGAATTCGAGAGGATGGAAAAGGCAATAGAAAAGAGGCTAGAAAAGAAAATAGTGGAAATGGCAAGAGAGAAGATGTCAGAAAGGGCGCCGGATGGGATGGAAGAAGAATGGAAAGAAAGAAGAGTGGAGGAAGAGATGGCTTGCAAGGAGGTACAAGAAAGAAGGAAGGAACAAGAAGCGAAGTTAAGAAAAAATCTGGAGGAGATGGACAAGGAGAGAAGAAGAAAAAATATAATAATTTCGGGAGTGGATGGGATAAGGAATGATAAGAGCTACGTACAGAACTGGATAAATGAAAAGTTAAATATAGTAATATAGAAAGGGGTGATAGAGTAGGGGTTGAGTGTGAAACGTGGGAAGGGAAAATGGATATAATGCAAAGTAAAACTAAGCTAAAAGGGACCAGAATGTATATAGACAATGACCTAACATGGGGGGAAAGAAAAATGAAAAGGGAAATGAGAAGTATTGGAAGGGAGGAGAGAGGTAGAGGGAAACAGGTTAGAAACAGCTATAAAAAAATGTGGATTAAAGGTAAAGTATGGAAATGGGACGAAGAGGGAGAAAGATTTTTTCCAGAGAGAGAGAGGAAGGGATGGAGGAGCAGAGGGAAGAGAAGAAGGGATGGAGGAGTAGAGGGGAGAGAGAGGAGGAAGGCAAGGAGGTAAGAATTCTAGCATGGAATGTAGCAAGCTTAAAAAATACAGAGCAAGAGGAATGGGAAATAATAAATGAACACGATATTATAGGGATTACAAAGACGTGGTTGGAAAAAAAAAGAGGAAGGGCAAATGAGGAAAAATTGAAAGATTTTGATCTGATTGTGGAAGGGGCAAGTAGAAGAAAGAATAAAGGAAGAGCAATTGGAGGAATAATCTTAGGTATATAAAAGAGCGTGAGATCTTGGGAGAGAGAAAAGGAAGGAGAAAAAAGAAGACAAAACGATGAAGTAATATGGGGAGAAGTGAAACTGGAGGACAAAAAGTGGTTAGTGAGAGTAGTTTACATAAGAGAAAAAAGAAGAGAGGTATGGAAAATAATAGAGAAAGTGAGTAGGGAGGAAGAAAAGGAGAGAATAATAATAATAGGAGATTTTAACGCTAGAACAGCGGAAGAAGGGAGCTGACCGTGGATTGAGAAAGGAAGAAGATCTAGGGATAAAACAAATAATAAAGAAGGAGAAGAGATGCTGGAAAGGCTGGAAGAAATGGGGATGACAATAGAAAACGGGGCGAGAGAGGGAGATGAAGAAGGGGAACGGACATACTTGGGAGCAAGAAGAAACACGACAATCGATTACGTGGTAACTAACGAGGAGGCCGAAAAAGAAATAAAGGAAATGAAAGTAATATATAAAGGAGAGTCAGATCACATGTCAATGTCGATAAAATGGAAAGGGAAAATAAAGAGGGAGGAGAAGAGAGAAGAAAGAAAATGGAGAACGGATTCGACAGAAAAAGGAGCAAAAGAATTTAGAGAAAAGATAAAGGGAGTAAGGGTGTGGGAAGATTGGGAGAAATTAAAAGAAGAGATCCAGAAGAACACGAAAAAAATAGAGATAAAAAGAGGAAGGAGAAAAAACGTTTGGTGGGACAAGGAATATGGAGAAGAGAAAAAGAAACTGCTAGAGAAGAGGCGGAGACTAAGAAGAAAAGAAATAGAATTCAAGGAGTAGAAAAAGGCAAAGTATGAGTACAAAAACCTGATAAAGAAAAAGAAGGAAGAGGAGATAGACAGGATAATGATGGAAATAAAGAAAGATAAGAATGGTAAAAAAATGTGGGAAGTGGTAAGTAGCGGTCTAGGTAAGGGGAGGAGCGGTATAGATGAGGAAATGGGAAAGGAAGAATAGTTTAATTTTTTTAAGAAGCAAACGCAGGTAAGAGAAATAGAGGAAGGGGAAAGAAGAAAAAAAGACATAAGAGAGACATGGAAATGAATCAAGGATAGAAATACAGGAAGTAAGAGAAGCAATAAAGAAAATGAAAGAGAGGAAGGCGGCAGGAAAGGATGGTCTAGGCAATGAGGCATGGTTCAAAGGAAGAGAAGAAGTAGAGGAAGAATTAAAAGAATGCCTGCAGAAAATATGGGAAAAAAAGAGGTACCGGAAGAATGGAGGATGGGACTAGTGGTACCAATTTACAAGAAAGGTGACAAGAAAAAGGTAGAAAATTAAACAGGAATCTCTCTGATGGATTCGGGTTATAAAATTTATGCTGAAATACTGAGGAAAAGGCTGGACGAACACCTGGAAGGGAAAGGAAAATTGGATGACACACAGTTTAGATTTAGAAAAGGAAGAGGAAAAATAGACGCGATATATGCTATAAAAAGTGTGATAGGAAGGGAGATAGGAAGAAAAGGAGGAAGGGCACTGATACTGTTTGCAGACATGAAAGCGGCTTTTGACAAAATAAGAAGAGAAGTGATATGGAAAGCAATGACGAGATTGGGGGTAGAAAAGCAGCTGAGAGAAAGTATAGAGGAACTATACGCAGAAACGTGATGTAGAATAAGAATAGAAGAAGAGGGGACAGAAGAGTTCGAAGTGACGAAAGGAGTAAAACAAGGATGCCCTTTGAGCCCAGTTTTGTTAAACGTGGCGATGGCAGATTTGGAAGAGAAGATGAAAAATATACAAGAAGGTGGATTGGTGATAGGAAGGAAGAAAATATGGACACTATCGTACGAGAATGACGTGGCACTAGTGGCGAATAACGAAAGGGGATTAAAACAAATGATGGAAAAAATGGAAAAGTTTTTGGAAGGAAAGTGACTTGAGATAAGTGTGGAGAAGACAAAAATAATGGAATTTAGAAAGGGAGGAGGCAGGAGAAAAAAGAAAAATTCGAATGGAAAGGAGAAAAGATTGAAAAAGTCAAAAGTTTCATATACTTAGGATATAAAATAAACGGAAACAATGGAGTGGAAAAACACATAAAGTATGTGACAAGCAGAGCGAAGATGATGATGGGAAAAGTATGGAGCGTGGGGAAAAGAAGAATCCGAACAGACTGGAATAGAAGGATGAGAATATTTGATGCAGTGGTAGTAAGCATGATGATGTACGGTGCTGAAACGTGGGGATCGAAGGAAAGAGGAGAGGTGGAAAAGATACTCGAAAGATTTATGAGATGAACTTTAGAAATAAATAGTGGAACACCACGACACATAATAAGATGGGAAACAAGAAGAGATAAGATGAATATAAAAGCGGGAACAAGAGCGATGAAATAAGAAGAGAAAATAAGAAGAAAGGGGAACAATAAGAAGAGAATGCTTGGCGATGATGCTAAGAGGGGAGGAAAAAACAACGATGGAGAAAGAGAGGAAAAAATTCTTCGAAGGAAAAGGATGATCAATGGAGGCAGCGAACGCCAAGACTATAGACGAAGAAGGATGGTGGGCAGAGATAGAATAGAGACACAGGGACATAGAATGGTAGAACACGAAGACGATAATAGAAAAATCAAATTTTGTAAAAGAATTTGGGAAATGGATGCTAGAGGAGCAAGTAAGGACGCAGAAGGAATACCTCGCAGGGACAGGTAGCCGTAGAGGGAAACAAATCACTACAGTAGCGAAATACAGGCTAGGAGGAGATGGAAATGGAAGCAAGAATTGGCTGCAAGAAGAAAAGAGGAAATGCAGACTATGCGGGAAAGAGGAGGAAACTATGGAGCATGAAGTCAAGTTATGCGAATTCACAGGAAAAAAGGAAAGAAACTGGGAAAAGCTATGGAAAGAAGGAGAAAAACATAGAGTAATGATGTACGGGATAGAATGAAAAAGAACAAGAAAGAAAGAGGAACAAGAAAGGAGGAAGAAAAGAAAAGAAGCATAGCGGGAAAGGATTCAGGGATAAAAGGAACGACGATTAACCGGAATGCAAGAAAGGGAACGGAACGGACGGAGGATAGAAAGAAGAGAAGCGACAAGAGGGTCTAGCGGCATGCCATTGTCTATGACCTAGAAGGAAGAAACGAAAAGAAGTTAATGGGTCAATGAAAGCAAACACGTGGAGAAAAGTAGGATAGAAGGATGAAAAAAGTAAGGAAAGAAACGGATAAAAGGAAAAGAAAAAGAAAATACGAAGAAATGGGAGGCAAAAAAGGTTGGGAAAGCGAAATGGGAAAGTTGAAAGAGGAAATGAAAAGAATGAAAGTAGAAGAAGAAAGGAAGGAGTTCAAAAAGGTGAGAGTAGAAATGAAGGTACTAAGAGATAGCTCGAAGAAAAAAGACGAGGAGTTGCAGAAGGATAAGAATAAAATTTCAACGATGGAGCTGGAGATGGAAGGATGGAGAATGCAGCTAGAGGAAGAAAGACTGGAAAAAACGGAGACAGATGAGGTAAAAGAAAAAGAAAAAGAAGGAGTAGAAGAGAAAAAAGAGAGGAAGAAAGGAGAAGAAAAGAAAGTGGCAGGAAAGAGGATTGCTGCCAACGAAAGGAGAGAGAAGTAGAGAGTTGGAGTTAGAAGATTGGATGGAGAGGAAAATTGGGGGAAAAAAGTGGAGGTTGAAAGTATTCCAAGAAGAAAAGATAAAGGATGGTTGTTATTCGAGGAGAAACATGATAAGAATAGACTGTGGAGAATGGAAAAGGAGATCAGAGAGGAGGGAATCTATACAATAGACGAATGGCTCAGCGAGATGGAGAGAGTAGACAGGTACGGGATTCTAGAGAAGGCAAAGGAGATGGAGAGGAAAGCGAAATAGATAGGAATAAGATTAAAGATAGAAAAGGCAAATAGATGGATCAGGACTGATGGAAAGAAGTGTGGGTGGAGTAGGGCGAAAAAGGACCTGGAGTGTAGAGATAGGGAAAAAGAATGAGAAGCAAGAGAGAAGAGAGAAGAGCAAAGATAAACACAAGTGATTAATAGAAAAAAGAAAAAAAAAACAGACACTACTGTAAATACTTTTGTGATAATATTAAGAAATGTAAAATAACATGTAAATCTTAAGGATAAAATAAAGAATTATTATTATTATTTTATTGATTTTCAGTATGAACAGCTAAGCCAACTATGGTATGACTTCTGCCACATAATGGAAATTTTTGCAGTCTCTATGCTGCTTCTATTGGACTTAAATATAGGTCATCAATAAATTTAGTAATTTCATCATAAATTTATGAATTTCTTTTCGTATCACTACTAATTTCTGCTACATTACAAAAAGCATTATACCCACCTTTATAAAAATAATCAAAAATATACTTTATACTTCGAATTGCAGCGCAATATTCAATACAGGAATAATTTTATTATTATTTTTTAAGCGATATTTATGATTTTCTATACTATTATTTTTTCGTTTATAGATTGTATAACCGTTTTTCAGACAAGTTTTAACTTCATGAAAATGTTTAGAAAATTTTTATTTACATACGTTATTATTATTATTGTAACAAAGAGATTTTTTAGTATGTGGGACATGTAACTGTGTTTTATTATTAACTTTTGTAATTCTTTATCATCAAATGGGATTCTTGATGATATAGATTTATTAATAGATTCTGTGGTAATTAATTTATTATTAGAGTGTAAAGTAGTAACTTAATTCGCATAAGGTGTATCTCTTTTTGGAAATTCGATAGTAAGCTAATTACAACAAATTTTATTTTTTGTAATATTATTAACAATCGAATTAAATTTAGCATAAATAACCTAAAATTTGTAAAACTAATTTAATTTCCTTCCATTTAGGATTACACGTTACAGTAATGAATAAACCTCCCCTATATATCGCCCGCACCTTGCCGAAGGCCGGCCTCATGGCCGACCGGGTGATGGAATTTACGGGAGCGGTCTTTCTATGAACGCAAGGCACTAAGAACGTAACTAGGACGTGACACGGACGGAATGATCTAGGTCCTCGGCCCGGATGGCCGAGGGCCGACGATGGCCATCTGTGAGTTAAGCCATCAAGACGGGACGCGACTCCTAAATAAGCGACATATACGTATAGGGTTTGTCAGCTGCCGCATAAAAGACACGACTGACAGTACCGAGACGCTACAAGTGTCTCGGTTACGGATCTTACCGAAGTGACTGCAACTACCTGGACAGACACGACAGATGCTGGAGGTGTGGAAGGGCTGGGCATCGGGCATGGGCTTGCACGGACGCTCTCGTCTGCTTTCTCTGCCCAGCGCAGGAGAGCAGGCGGGCACCACACGTTCAGTGCCCCGCATTCAAGACAGATTTGACGGAGGCAAGATCCAGACAGAAAACAAGAAGCACGTGACAAATTGACGACGATACTCCAAGGCAACCAGAACGGTAGCAGTCTGGCGCGTGCCCTATTGCCCCAGCACGCTCATGAGACGGACGCTGAAGTCATAATGATCAGCGAACCATACAGAGACATAGACACGCCGACCTGGTACGTTAATACCTCCCGTTCCGCGGTGCTATGGATTCGGGAGGGTACCGCATCGCGAATTATAGAACATGGGAGAGACGAAGATTTCGTGTGGGCGAGGGTGACTGACGTGACATACATCAGCGTGTAACTCACCCCGAGCTGTCGCGCCGCGGAGTTTGAACGGAAAGTGACGGCTCTTGACGACGCGTTAAGAGACATCACTGGCGATATAATTCTCGCGGGCGACGTCAATACCAGGGCCATCGAGTGCGGCATGAACACGACGAACAAACGCAGATGGTTACTGTTGGAGATGGCCGCTAGGCTAGATCTAACGGTGGCAAACGAGGGACGGACGACGATATACAGAAGACCTGGTGTTGGATCATCCATTCCGGTCGTGACGTTCGTGACAGACAGACTTATACCGAGAGTTAGGAGATGGCGGGTGTTCGAGGGCTACAGGGCCAGAGATCATAAATACATCCTCTTTGACGTGATGGACAAGACGCGGACAAATAAGAGAACCCTCCCTCCCCCAGTAGGATGGAACCTCAGAAGACTAGACACTGACAGATTAACGTCACAACTAGACCGTGAACCGAAGCCAGTGACGTTGATCCCCGGGGACATCGCGGGTAAGGAAAGAGTAGAGTAGCTGGAAGAGGAGACAACGGGGCTTCTGAAACGGCTCTGCGACACCTCCATGCCACAGAAACGGACTAGACGCGACAAGGGACCGGTATACTGGTAGACAAGACATCAGCGCCTCAGGTGCGAATGCCTGGGGCTCCGGCGGAAAGCCCAAAGGGCTCGCGACGGAACAACTGCGACGACTCTCTCGGAAACATATCGAGCTGCGCGACGAAGACCATGACGTGAGATAAATGACAGTAAACGGAAATGCTGGACCAAACTGATCGACGAGGTGGACTCGGGCCCCTGGGTAGCGGACTACAAGATCGGTACCCGCAACCTGGGTCGGAACGGGCCGTCCGTTATCAGAGACGAACAAACGATGGACATAATAGTCGATGGACTCTTCTCGACCCGGGTCCGGAGATCCTCGGCATAGCTGCAAAACGACGCCCGGGGACGCTCCTTAAGCTGTACAGCGTGTGCTTGATAGAAGTGGTCTTCAGCAAAGAATGGAAGACATTGGAAAGAAAAAGGATGGGGATCCGCACTCGCCGTCATCCTATAGACCATTGAGCCTACTAAACACAATGGGCAAGCTCTTCGAAATGCTGCTTAGAGCCCGAATACAGCAAGCGGTACACAATGCTGGAAGCCTGAGCGACAGACAACACAGGATTCAGAAAAGGACGGTCGACGTTAGGAGCGATACGAAAGGTAGTCGACTCTTCCGACAGAGCACATACTAGACCCCACAAAGACAGACCAATAGTGCTCATGGCAACACTTGACGTACGAAACGCCTTCAACTTAGCGGGGTGGGGGATATTGTGCGGGCGTTTTCCGACGCCTTCCCGCTACCCCCTACCTTCTCCGAGTTTTGACGGACTACCTACGAGACCGTTACATCACTTATGTAACAGAAACTGGGGTCAAGACGAGGTAAATGACAGCGGATGTGGCACAGGGCTCGATCATGGGCCCTAACATATGGAATGTGATATATAATGAGGTGCTGGACCTGCCGATGCCGCCGGGGGTCTACCTCGTCGCGTATGCGGATGACCTAGTCATCGTCATAGCAACAAGGGACACACACCAGGCTCAGACGAGACTGAACCAAGCGACGAGATGGGTACAGGAATGAACTACTGTACTTGACGAGAAAGCGGATAGACACGACAACTCCCATGATGGTGGGTGGGTCCATCGTGCGTCGAGGTGGGGAAGCCAACTATCTCGGGGTAACCTCGGATACGAGGATGACCTTCTGGCCACACATCAAGGGCGCCGCTGAGAGGGCAACCTCGAAAACGGCAGCACCCGCCCGCCTCATGGAAAACACAAAAGAACCGAAACCGAACACACGGAGACTACTCATGGCTGTGACCCACTCGATGCTACTGTACGGGGCTGAGATATGGGCGGGCGCGATCGGAGGGAGAAGTACCGTAAGGAGATCACGGCGGTGCAAAGAAGGGGGGCGTTGCGAATCGTGTCCGCGTACCGCACTGTCTCCAAGGCACTTGTGATCGCCGGGGTTGTCCCCGTAGACCTCCTAGCTATAGATCGACATAGGATCTACGATACGTAAGTTGCAGACTGGCAAACCTGCTGGACGAGCAGTGACAAAGACAAGTGGACGAGACGCCTAATACAAGGACGTACGACTCTGGACGAAGAGGGGAGCGGGCCACGTAAATTTTTACTTAACCCAGCTCCTTTCAGGACACCGGTACTTCCGACACTACCTGCATCGGATTGGGAAGGTAACGACCCCGTCTTGCAGGTACTGCGGACACTACAGGGACGACGCCGAGCACACGTTCTTCGGGTGCCCACGATGGACAGCCGAGAAACAGAGACTGCAGACGACGACAGGGTACATGACACCAGACGTCTTGATACTCATGCTAAACAGCAAAAAGACATGGGATGACATAACACTATACGTGACTAAAGTCCTACATGGCAAAAAGACCGACAACTGCCTTGAAGACTGATGCAACAAACGGAGAATAGAAAAGGACAAACAAGACCAATACGATTGACGTAGGACCTAGACACGCCGGCCGACCCGAAGTAATATGCATAACAGTCCCGGGTCGGTTTAGTGAAGAGGGTGGATGTTACAGTTTCTTACTCGGTAGTTGATTCAATCAACCGTTGATCAAGGAGCTGGATTTTTGGCTGACTGGTCGCTGTCGGATGCCTCGAACGCGATGGATATCACCTATCTCGGTCATAACTAACGATAGCCCACTAGTCAGCTCACGGGCGGGTGACGGGCCCCGAGCTCAATGTCTTAGACCTTGGGAGCGGGATCCCGAGCCCGTCTACGGTCGCGAAACCATTTGCCCTTTTCAACCACCATAAAAAAAATAAAAAAATAAAAAAAAGAATAAATCTCGTCTACCTATATTTCGAACTGAGGCCATTGCATATTGATAATGCTGTTGCATGTATCTAGGACTGCCAATGTAAGCTGCTGGTAATATAAAAAGGTTCCCTAATTTTACTTTTTTCTCAAAATTTTTACATATATTTTAAGCACTATTTCTAATAAAATTCATTCTACTATTATTTGATTTTATTAATACTTATTATATATATTATTATTGTAACATAGAAAAGAATTGAAAAAATAAAAAAAAATAATAAGAAGAAGAAAAAATATGAATTAAACAATAATAAATATATTCTATTTCTATTAGCTTCTTCTATTTCTTTAGCAAAACGACTAACAATATTGCTAAATCAAGTTTCTTTTACGAACATATCAATCATTTAGTTTTCTATCATTTTTAAAATTTGTTCTTATAACTATATATTTGTTGGACTGTCAATTCTGTATTATAAGAGCAGATAAAGTGTCGCAGTATGTAAAGGGGACGAACAACAATGGGGGAGGGGGGAAATATGGGAGAAGAGGGATGTGTGAAGGGTGATTTGAAGGGTGACGAGGGAGGCGGAGGGAATGAGGAGGAATAAATCTGCTCAAATTATGGTAAAAAATGACACAATTTTACGTTATATTGTGGGTGGGCGAGGGGGATGTGCGAGGGGGAACTAGAAAGAGTGACACAGCTCCAACGCAGCACTTTGCGAATCAGCTTATTCGGAACTGGAGAGAAAAATAAAAGTGCAGCAGGTCTCGTTCGATGTTAAGTTGTAAGTAGCATTCAATGGTATAGCCAGAATAAATGTAAAATTTTAGTTTCAAAAGATTAAAAATTTATTTTCCGAAATAAATGCTTTTAGCGAATAATTCTGCCATATTCGGGTAGACGGGGTAAAAATAATTCGAAATAGTCATTTATCGTTAGCGATAGTATTTTTATCCTTTCGTAATAAATATTAGAAATATTCATTATTCATCATCGTTGCCGAAATTACGGGTCTGAGATGACCGTTCCAGTAGGGTCCGTCGTCGTCACGTTACTGAGCGGCGAGCAGAGTGCGACAACTTCACTCTGGTCTCCGATGATCTCGGAAAAAAATATTTTTAAGGTTACGGGGAATACCGACTATACCGAGTTTTGTTATTTTGTTGGTATCGCCCATTGAGATGGAGGATAATAGATGGCGTTAGATGAATAGTTCCAGCTGGTGGTCTGATAAAAAAATTATATTGTTTGCGTGTGGGGAAAGACTCGCTCTTACTTTACTAAAACTACTTTTCTGCAAATAAATACTTACTTAGGCTTAATTTTCCACCAAAAATTGTTCGATCAAATGCATCTTTCCACTTGAAAGGAATTTGAAGTTCACTTGCTGGAATTTTACCCTCCAAAACACAAATTTGATCATAATATCTGGAAATTAAAATTATGGTAAGTATTATATATTCTTACATATTTAGATTATATTTCTACTATATAAATTTGTATAATATTCATAGTTACGAAATTTTAATTGAGATTACATGAGTTTTTTTACTAGGTTTACCAATATATTATAAATCGTGTTTAAAAATATTTTGCATTCTTTATTATATATTGTCTTTTAATAGCTGGATATCTTCGATACGAAAAAGAAATTACTATTCGTATATATATATGTGATAAATCCAAATTTTTAGCTAATATAGATAAAAATGCTAAGCTTATATAGTGGATTATAGTAGCAAGGAGAGTCGACATCCTCTAATAGATACATTATAACCTTGAATTTATCGTTCCTTTATATTGTTAAACTTGGAAAATGGCTAAAATGACCATCACGGAACGTAACTTTTGAAAACAACTTTGGAACCTCCTTTTTATGGTATGGAGTTCCAACAATTTCTTTTGCCTGTATGTGGCTATAAGCTGACTCAAGAATTACTTATTTTACGTTTACTATATGATTATATACGTGCAACTTACAATTTTGGTGAGAGAAGGTAGGAATTAATAAAGACAAAAAGGTACACAACACTGCATTTTTGGTTTGAAAATGTTGCCATTTGGACTTTATTTCTTTATTTATTGTTTCACTCAAAAAAAAAAAATATTTTATATCGTACAGAGTGAATTTAAAATGTCGGCTTACGCTAATTGATATTTTTATTCGCGCATATTAGTCGCCGCACGTCTCTTTATCGCACAACAAGACATTCTCGCCCGTTCGTCGCCCGTTTCACACCGGTCGCTTACTCAGCTTCCCGCTGGGATGGCTATATTCCGCGGTCGCATTTATCCCAATATCTCCTCGCGGGCGATAGCCGTTGCGAGAGAAAACAGAGTCCAGATCCATCGTACATGTAATAGCGATTCGTTATTTAGATTTTCGTCATTAGGCTTAACATGATTTTTATTTGTTATTTTATTAGTACTCGCGACAGCGTCGATCATTTCTGAAATTTTATCCACAAGTGAATTTATTTTTTATTTTGATAATTTGTTTTCATGGAGCAACATTAGCCAATCTTTGTGCAGCCCTCCAGCTGGATTGACTGCACGTCCAATTTTCGCTCAAGAGATGAGACCTAAGAAATCAGTTTGTGAACCATCTCATCCGTTGCTTGTACGGTATTTGGCTGATTTATAAATTTACTAAGGTTGCAATCTATTCCAGATTCGAAAGCGGCCAATCTTCGCCCAAGCAAGTCAAATTGCATTTTCATTAAATTCAAGATGCTCCACGATACGCAAGTATTCGCGGCACAAGTCGTAGGTACACCCGAAATAGTAGCGAGATTGCCGGCGTAAACGTACATAAGGCAGAAGTAGAAGGCCCCTGAACACCAGCAACCCACTATACACCACCCGAAAGTATTTCAGGTACCTGCCCGCCGGCACCCCGCTGTATATATATATATTAAAATATTCTAATAGTAAAGTCTAATAGTAAATTTATATATATATATATATATATAACTTTACTATTAGAATATATATATATATATATGTATGTGTACTTATGCTGACATTTTTATAAAATTTGCTTTAATTGTATAATAAACTATAAACCCACAACCCCCGACCCCCAATGTTGTTCGCCTGCGGCGCTCGCTTCTAATAGTGCAGAAATAGTTATCCAATAATGTAAAAAAATTTTTTTTTGTGTCAGCACAAGTGCCCTTAAAATACTGAAGAGTCCGCATAAGTCCGTCCATGTCAGTATAAGTGATGTTACATGTTGAAAAGTGTCAGCATAAGTGACCTTTTATACATATAAATATTATATATATATAAAGGGAAACGACAAAAAACTAATAACTTTACTACTTCTCTTCGACTTCAGTAAGGCTTTTGACACCATACTACCATCGCGTCTGCTTGCCAAACTGCGGTGTATTAGGTTCTCTAGGACTGCTCTCATGTGGATAAACTCCTATTTTTCCAATAGATAGCAGGCAGTTTTCTAGCCACTAATTTAGGAGTCCCGCAGGGTTCAGTCCTGGGTCCTCTTCTTTTCTGCCTCTACATTAACGACGTACGTGACGCGTTCCACACTGGGGGCATTCAGCATTTATTTTACACAGATGATCTGCAAATATATTCAAGTTCCCGTAGTGGTCTGAAGGAGGGCATAGCGAGGCTCCAGCTTGCCGCCAGAGCGGTGTCGGAGTAGGCTTTTGATGCCTCTCTCAAATTCAATGCGGGCAAAACTAAGACAATTTTATTTGGATGCAACAAATTCGTTACAGATTTTCAGTATGAGGAGCACACCCACATTGACTTGGAAGATGGTATCGCTATTCCTTTCTCCGACTCTGTCAGCAGCCTCGGTGTATTACTAGATTCTAAGCTCTCATGAAGACCCCATGTAGATGCTCTGACGAAAAAGTTTAATCGTATGTTTTATAGTCTTCGTTTTTTCCGGAAGTATACCACCGAGGTGTTTTGTAGGAGGATTGCTGAGGCACTGCTATTCCCTGACCTAGATTACTGTCCGATAGTATTGCTGGATGCTTCTCAGGAAATATGAAACCGACTGCAGGTGTTACAGAACTCATGTGTTCGTTACATGGTGGGTCTTAGGAGGGACGATCACGTCACTCGTCATCGAAGGGCCCTGGGCTGGCTGCGTACTGATAAAAGAAGGCAGTATTTCATGGCTTTACTTATGTACAAAATGATGCGCATGCATCTCCCAGACTCTCTACGGTGCCTTTTCTCTAGATGTGTACCCAGGGGCCCCCAGAGGGGATTGATAAAAAATTTTTTTAGGCCTAAATTTAAGCCATCTAGAGAGCTCTGAAAAACTGGTGAAAAAAGTGTCCAATTGGGCGTTAATGGATTAATTAGCTAAAAAACTAACAATTATACATAAATTTTCGTAAAGATTAATTCATTTTTATAACTACCTGCTATCTATTGGAAAAATAGGAGTTTATCCACATGAGAGCAGTCCTAGAGAACCTAATATACCGTAGTTTAGCAAGCAGACGCGATGGCAGTATGGTGTCAAAAGCCTTACTGAAGTCGAATAGAAGTAGTAAAGTTATTAGTTTTTTGTCGATTCCCTTTTGTTGTCTTCTATCAGCTTCAGTAGTGCAGTCTGCGTAGAGTGAAAGGGTCGACATCCTGTCTGGCAAGGGTCAAGCACGCAAGTGGCTGCAAGATGCTCCTGCAGCTGCTCATACGCTATCCTCTCCAGCACTTTTGAAAGAAAGCATAAAAGTGCGATCGAGCGAAAGTCTATAAGGGAAGAAGGTGTTTTGCACTTTTTAAGCGGGATAACCAGCGATTTCTTCTAACGGGCCGGAAAGACGCCTTTAGAGAAGGAGGAGTTAAACAGCTTATCAATGAGATTTCCGATTACTGGAAGCGCCTTTACAATAACACCTTGCAGAATGCCGTCTATCCCTCGTACCTGTAATGAAAAGTGCGAGATAGCGAGAGTCACATCATTTAAATTAATTTGTTTGAACCGAAAACCTTCATCAACAGCTTGAGAGATTATTTTCTCGCTCTCTGCACTATCATCCCGAGGAGATATGGACACGCCAGCAAAATGCTTGTTGAGCTCGTCCAAAGAAAAGCCATTGAACTCCCCCTCACGTCCGGGCAGAAGCCCCAGACTCCTTAGTTCCTTCCAGACATTATCACTAACAAGAGCATCGAACAGTCTATCGTGGTAGTAAGGCTTCCTTGCAGTCTCAGTGCGTTCGTCAGTCTGTTTTCTGAGTATAATGAAAGCCTCCAACAGAGACGTCTCCCCCGTACGTTTGTACCGTCGATACAGTGCGTCACGTTTTCTGTATAACTAAGCTAACTCTGCATCAACCCACGGCAGTCTGCCCTTTTTTGGAATAAAGATTTTAATGGGGGCTACTTGAGAGAGAGAAAATAGAATAGAATAATAATTTATTTGGACCGGGGGGGAGGGGACCCCAGTTGGTCCTTAAGCAATTTACGTAAGCAGCACTGAGTACATTTAAATAATTCTTAGAAAATAGCAACAAAAATAAATTTAAAAAAACAAACAAAAACTGATAAAATATAATATGTTAAAAATAAAAAACAATGATAAAAGATAAAAATATAGATAAAAATGAAAGTAAATATAAAAATAAAAATAAAAGAAAATTGAATGATTTTAAATAAGTTGATTGTATAGTTTCTTCGCTATGGTCTGTAGGCTCCGGTGGCGATGATGGTAGAAAGGAAGTAGTTGTAGAGTCTGTAGCGTCAGTAGTAGTGGTCACGTTCATCCATTCGGCCTCAGGCTCTCCAGCCGCACTCGGGTGTCCCAGTCCGCTCTGTCCCTAGCAGAAAGCGTCAAGAAAAGAGAGACTTCAGGCTCGCCACATGATCCGGCATGATGTTTAATGGACCCAACGAGTTGAGGAGATTTGACGCTGTTATGTAGAATCAAGGAGTGCTCTAAAAGAGATGACGGGGAGGGAGGCGACTGGAGGAGCGCGCGCTCACATCAACGTTCATACGCCGGAAGTTGACGGCAAGATAGGCTGGGTTGCGATGAGCCAAAATGTTAAACGCCAGTAAGCCTATAAAGAACTCGCGGCGTTAGGCTGCAGAGAGCCAGCCGAGACTAATGCGGTGCGAAGTGACATGTCCCATCCGGGGGATATTGCCGCATACGAAGTGCACACACGCATTAAGAGCGTGTTGAATCTTGATGCTGCGCGTCTTGTCAAAATCGTGGTAGACAGCGCACGCATAGTCAAAATGCGGAAAGATTAAACTCTCAACTAAGTTCTTCTTCATAGGAATAGAAAGGGCGTGTTTATAGAATTTGAGAGTGTGAAGAGAACAGTAGATAGGACGTAGAACTTCGTTCATTTGCGGTGTCCATTTGATAGTGGAGGTAATTCTGAGACCAAGATTCTTTACACGTAAGGCGTAAGGAATGGAGACCCCGAGAAGAGAGACTTTGGGAATGCTGTCAAGGTCAAAGCGAGAAATGAATGCCTCGCTGCCAAGGAGTATCACCTGCGTCTTCCCGAGGTTGAGACATAGACCATTGTCAGCGGCCCAGGCGGCCACTGCCTCTGCTTCACGAGTGATTGTCGCGCCTGTGACGAAAAATGAGAGATGGCAAGAACCAGATCGGTTGTGGTTACCTGCTTAAATGAAAAACCGCCTTCCTACGCGCTCTAAATAATTCTTGATCTCTTCTCACCATCGTCCCGATTAGAGACCGACACCCCGGCAAAGTGCTTATTTAGCTGCTCCGGAGCAAAGCCATTCAAATCCTCTTTCTGCTTGGGGAGCAGTCCCAGGTCTCTTAACTCTTTCCGTACATTCCCATTTTCAAGAACATCAAACAGACGGTTATTGTGTTTTGTCAGAAAGATCCCTCAAATTCAAGAATTCTAAAAGATACTTCGCTTTGCTTGTCCGTTTATAACGCCGATAAGCAGCGTCCCGTTTTTTGTTTAGCTGATCCATCTCTACATTAATCCATGGAAGTTTTCCCTTTCTGGGCACAATTTTTTTCTCCAGTGCTAACTCATTAACAGCCGCCATGAGATTATTACAGAAGCAGTCCAGGGCAACCTCAGTATCACAGTTATCGTCGTTTAGCACCGACCAGTCACAGTAAGACAAACATTCTATCAGTGAATTGGATAAAATTCAAGCCTCGATCAATAAACGTGTCATTATTTACCGGTTGCACATGACAAAAAATGCTAACCTCAATGATATGCTTACTGCGAAGCTAGCCGGCACGTTCTGTTTATCAGCGAGAGTATCACTGTCATCGACAAGAATGACGTCTATCCACGTGTGAGACGTGGATGTATGATGAGTGGCACCATGCTGGACCAACTGTAGCGAAAGCTCCGCTAAAAGTTTACGATCAAACTTAGAATCATCGCTTTGTTTAATGAGATCGGCATTGAGATTCCCGATGATGATTTTATGACTGTAATCAAAACATAATGTTCGTAATCTATCTAGCAGATCCGAATCTTTGATAAAAGGCATTTTTGGTGGCCTGTAAATGACTGAAACAAGAATAGGTGTAGAGTCGCCCTCCTGAACACTGCAAAAAATATATTCAGGTTTTATTTGCAGAGACCTTTTTCTTCTGTTTTTGATGTTGCTAAGAGCGTAGACTTTAGCTTTTCTTTTATATGTAGGGCAACTCCACCCCCATTAATATTTCTGTCCAGCCTGTAAAGTTTATAACCAAGCATCTGAATGAAGTCATCCGAGACAGTCGAGCCCAGCCATGTTTCCACTATCCCAAATAGATGGTAGGAGGGGTTGGTATGAAAATATTGATCTGCTCAATGTGCGCTCTAAATGAGTTCACATTAAGAAAGCCCGTTCGCAAGACCCTTTTACTCCTTTTGCAGCCTCCAGAAGATCCTCCATCCAGTCATGCTTTGTTTTTGTTCTTATCATTTCTCTTTTTATCATTGCAGCCATCTTTTTTATTTTATTTATTCGCGCCATAATTTTCCATATTTGTATTATCATCATTCAAATTCTTATCTTTATTTAATGTATTTAATGTATCTGTATTATTACTTTCTGTTATATTCTCCTTTTGTTGTTGTTGTTGCTGTAAGTTATTTTTGTTTTTAATTTTATTATTATCATTAACAGGTAGGATGACTGTGCTTGCTGCGATGCGTTAACAATAGCATCCAAATCCGCAGCAGTATAGAAAGGAAAAACTCTCTCACCCGCCCTTCTCCTAGTAAGAAACCTGCCCTGTCTGTGCCAGATGAATTTAATATTTAAGGTTTTTCCATAATCTTGTAAAAATTGAAAATTTTTGTATGGCTCGTATTCCAGAAATTCATTTATAAAAATCAATGAATGGCACAGACAAGCCACAGACACCTCCCCCAAAAGGGAAAGATCAAGATCCCTTGTACTAAAACGAGTAAGTTTATTTTTCTCTTTCATGACTAGATGCACGAGTTCTTTACTGGCAAGCCTAACTATCAGCCTAACTATCAGTGACGAGACTCCTCTCAGACCATCCCCCTGTTGTCGCGAGTTATTAACATTTATTGAGATTTGAAGCACTGACACTATACTGTCCCTTGTGATAGATGGTAGTACAGTACCGAACACGACAAACGCGTAATCATCAAGCGCCAGGCCTGATGTAGAACAATCTACCAAGCTTGAGATCACGAGCTCGCCGGACTCACCACCACGCTCGTGTACAATAATAATTTTTTGTGATGGCAGATATGTGTGTAATGGTGTGGAGATGGTCTGCACAATGCCTTCGACCCTGGAAACCAAACTGGAATCTAGACTTTTCATAAAAGAATGTACTCTTACATTTAGAATATTTTTTTTTTGAAGCCTAGATTCTAGCTTATCATTAAGGTTTAAAAAATTTTCATTAATAATTTAAAATTTTAAATTGCATTATTATCAATATTACTTTTAACTTTACCATTTAACAAATCCACTGTCCCTAAGCTTTTTATTCTCATCAACCAGCGTGGCCTCATTTGCCCGAATTTCTGCCAACACTGAATTCTGGCTTACAATTTGTTTATTACTTTCCTGCAATCCATCACAAATATTTTTAACCAAAATTTCAATTGTTGGTATTGAATTTAATGTCTTCTCTACTTGATCCAGCTTACATAAAATTTTTTCATTTGTTACAGCCCGCACAGAATGGACTTGAGACAGAGCGGAATTAAAAAAATTTTCCGGAGACTAGCTAATCGTGCTACCTATATTAAAACTACAAGCCTTTTCGTTCTCTCGTGCCTCACTCTCATCATCTATTTTATAAAAAATATTTGGCATACTTGCTTTTGCAAGTGATGATGAGAGTGCAAGATTCTCTACGCTAATCTCCCTCGACTTTTCTTTTTTCCCTTCCTTTTCTTTTTCCCTATCAACTTCCACCTGCATTTGGGATGCTACGCCTAACGCTCTCAATCAATGCCCAATTGTGACCAGTGTCCTGATGTATACGATTGCAAGTCTTACATTTTAACAGTACAGAATTTTTCCTAGTATTTCTATTACATTTTATACACGTAGTAATTTGTTAAAATAAAAATCATGAATTTTGCGGGAGTAATTGCTCATCACCCGGACCTCCAAAAAAAAGTACCCCCACTGCTCCAGTGATTTCAGCCTTCCAAGTGCCTGAAAAAAAAAAATATTCCGTTAAAGTAGAAGATATTTTCCCTACCATGACCTAAAATTTCGAAAAAAATATTGAAATCGAACTAAATGGTAAAGTTTTGAAAACAAGATCGAATTTTTCATAAAAAAATGGCGGTTTTATTTATGGCAAATTTACATTTTTCTAGTAATCAAAAAAATCCTACGTCATGGTATGACAAATTATATGCCGAACAAATCTCAAAAAGATTCAAGTCGACAAAATGATTTTTGTTCGAGTTAGAGCTACAGCCAATTTAATAAATTTTGTTTCGAGAAAAACGCGTTTAAAGTTTTAACTACTGATTTCATAGCTGTAAATGGATATTTTTCATACCTTTAGCTAATCTGCTATTCCGGGCCCATACAGTTCTCCTTCCTCTTCCTCAAAAAGTACCTGCTGAACTGCTGCAGATTTCCTGCGTGCTGTGCGTCCCTCTTTTGACGCCGCCTGGTGCCATTGCTCTGCTGCACGTAGCATGCTACTGTCTCGTTGTTCAACATAAGCCCTTGCTACGGGTCCAATTATAATCCCTATGGTACTCAAAATTTTTAATACTGACACAAATCCATCATTAAATATCCCAACAGCAAGGTAATTAGACATCTGGATTGTTTTGAAGCCGCTGTGAAGGTGCTTCGGAGCCAAAGCAAGCCGTTATAACTTTCGTTATTGTTTTGTGTGCTATTGTCTTTGCACCTATCAAGTAACTCACGCCTACTTAAGTCTGTGTATATTGGCTTTAATGCCTCTTTGACTGCTTTA
The DNA here is from genome assembly GCA_900490025.1 of Megastigmus dorsalis. Lineage (NCBI taxonomy): Eukaryota > Metazoa > Arthropoda > Insecta > Hymenoptera > Megastigmidae > Megastigmus > Megastigmus dorsalis. Next base: position 45,151 of record UELU01141831.1, read on the forward strand.
TCTAGCGGAAGGTAATCATGTTTAAATTGGCTCATATTCAATCCAGCCGCTTGCGCCCGGCGATAAGCGCACCAGCTCTGTGCGCCTTCTGGGCAGTTATCGTGCTGCGATTCTTTATCAGATAAACACAAGTGATGAAATGTTGCCCAAATATCTTTGTACATTTCGTCGATATTATTCTGGTGTCTCGTAATAGCCACGCCATAGTATTTTTGAAGCTTATTAATAAGTTTATCTGTCAACTTAGCCGTAGTCTTACTTTTTCCTCCTAAGCCTTTCACTTGTTTTTTTAAGCATAATATACACTTATATACTCAGACGAGCACCGAAATAGATTATGGTGAGATTTACGATGCCGCCTGAGCCCGTACAATAGCGATCTTCCGACCCTTCTGCTCGACGCGTTTCTGGCCTTCGAGCAGCTGCCACTTACAAGACTCCCACTTCAAAACTATTTGAGATACTGCCTCGAAATTTTTATATCATATTCTTGAAGCTATAAACTCTCAAATAATGCAAAAAATTCAACAAAATTTACTCAACAAAAAAATTTCACACTGGTGGACCCTCTTAAAAAATAAGTATAAGAAAATGAAGTGAAAAGAATTTTTAAAGTCAATGCAACTACAAAAAATAATAATTTTTATAATAATAATAATAATAAACAATCAGTCAACAAACATTTATTACAAAAAATCACAAACACGCAAAGGAAAAGTAAATTCAAAGAAACAAAAAAGAATTTCGAAAATCGATAAAAAAAACAAGGCAGATAACCATAATCTAATTTATCACCCACAGGCAGTACTCAATCAGTCTATTCTTAACCCATTAACGCCAAAGTGTACACTTTTCTCACCATTTTACAGAGCTCTCTAAAAGGGGTAAATTTGGGCCTAAAAAATTTTTGAATACATGAAATTTATAGATTTTTCATCCATCTTTCGAATGGTGACATTCAGAATATAAAAAAATAATTTTTTATTACTCAAAAATGAAGTTTAAGTATAAAAAGCACCGAAAAAAAAATTTTCTTTTTTGATTAGATTTCTTACCAACTTTCCGTTATGCAATCATCTTGAAACCAATTTAGATGCTGGAGGTAATGTCTGAACTTTAAGAAAACGTGTTCGGAAAGTTAATTTTGTTAACAACATGATTCAAAATGGCATCCTAAGTGAAAATTATTACTGAATATCTTTAGGACGCTTTAACTAATAAATTTTCAACTTTTTGAAAAAAATCCTAAGAACAAAAAGTAGAATTTTTTTCAGAATTTTTCTTGAATTTTTTTTATTTTATAAAAAACTCGAATGAAGATTTTTTTTAAATTTTCTACGAAAATTCTGAAAAAATTATATTGTGTTCTTTGATAATTCTAGTCACTTTTTATTCATATAAATTTTTTCTGAAAGTTGATAGTTTTCGAGTAATATTAGATTGTTTTATCTACGATTTTTCCTCTAAAAATCGCGGCACAAAAAGTAAGACGTAAAATTTTTTATTTTTTTTATGGTGGTTTAGTAAACAATTAACTATCAGAGAGCAAAATAAACAATAAAATAAGTAAGTTACTTATTTAGTTACTTATTTTGTAACATGATTTACATTAAAAAACAAAAAACGGAAATTCAATTGTTTTTTTTTAGTTTTTCATCCATTTTTTAATTTTTTAAATTTTTTATTTACGGTTTTTGTTTTTTATATTCATTTTTTGTTATTTTTATGCATTTAATAATTTTTTTATTTCAGTAATTTATTTATCTGGAAAAAAAAATAATTCGATAAGATAAAAAAGTTTTCTTGATTTAGTGATTTTTTTGGAAAAGTTTTGCAAAAGTACTTACCACATTCTTGACAAAAAATGTTTGTTCTGATTGAGCACGAAGTAGTTGAGCATACTTTTTTCTTTTCAATGTGTATTTTTTCGTGACTCTTTTGAGATGGTAACTAAGGATTATCAAGATAACGATACCCTAAAGATAGCACAAAGTCTAATTTCCCTTTTTTTTCATTGACACAATTTGAAATTACTGTAGCATTTGTGACGCTTGCTTGGATCAATCTAATCAAAACTATTCAAGTCCATTTCTTCGATCTAATGCTTGGTGTAACATTGTTGCAATGGCTATCATGTAAATCTACGCCTCCCATAAATTGATTGTAGAGCCCGGACGCACGAGGAAAGGGAAGCTCTATTTTAGTTTTTTTTTCACTGGAATATCTTTTTGTCGGGTAACTAGGCGTCACTCCTCCAGCTGTGGAAGCAATGGAAACTACCTTACAATCCATGAGAGTTATGTAATTTATTCCACTGCTTTTATCTTGTTTGACAGCCCTACTTCCTCGCAAAGATTTTTTAGAAAGAACACTTTATTTTCACTATATTTTCCCTGATAGTACCAGTGCAACGTAATCCCAATTTTTGTAAGTGTAAAAGGAGATCAAAACTCGTAAACAGATTGTCCATATAAAGGTGATATGATTGTATTTTACACGCACTTACTTTTGAAAACAAATGATTTAGTAAAGCCATTACAACTTGGGATCCTTGAGTACATTTGGCTAAATTTTGACCTATCGTTGAATTTTTTCCACAGTATAGACCGAATTCTAAAAGAAAACCATCTACAGTACAAAGAGCCCAAAATTTCCGGCCAAACCTTATCGGTCTACCTCGAATATATTGTTTCAAAACTGTTCTACCATAAAATTTAGCCATCATCTCGTGAACAGACAACGCAGTTTCAAAATAACACAATCTTTTATATTTTCCCTAAAAAAATTCATTATTTTTCTCGAACGCCAAGCTCTAACATTTTGATCTTCATCTGATAGTTACGAACATTTCAATTTTGATTTCATGGTCTCAAACTTATTTTGAGATATAACAGACTGTATTACTTCACAGCCTAGATGAAGATCAGTAGACCAATAATGTCTTTGAGACTTTCTGGGGTTGTAAATGGAGAAAATGATAATTTCAATGAAAATATTAAGCTCGGACATTGTCAAATCATGACAATTCTGCTAAGTTGACACAATAATGTAATTTTTGATCTCAGAAGAAAAAAAGTTTCAAATAATTCGACTGGACTCATATTTCGAATTTTTACAATATCAGCATCGGACAAAAGCAATGTGTTTTCAACGTCATTACTGTACTTTTTTCTCCATCGATCCATTCGAAAACGTGGTCGTTTTCAAGCTTAGTTTGGTTATCGTTGTAATTTTTTTATGGTTTTGAATAAGACTTTTTTCCAAAAATTACCCTATCTAGAGAGCTCTGGAAAACTGGTGAAAAACGTGTCCACTTGGACGTTAATGGGATATGATATCACAGCATAAGTTAAAAATTTAATACAAAATATCAGTCTTAAAAATATTTAACAGGTAATATCACAGAGCGTCTTATCTTAAAATACAAACAAACAAGGTAAATCGAACGGTCAATATCTATCAGTCAATTGTATTCTAAAATGTAACATTCACACATTACACACATGCACCAATTCAAACTAATAAATACACTCACACAATTAAAAACGATGTATAGGGGACAAAGCTAAATAAATTAATGTAAAGAAAACCCATCCGTTTGTCCCTTATGTGGGTGTAAGTCTATATGTACATATATATACATCGGACGTTTCACGTCAACCGGGCCACTGGGCTGCCCAGAATTGGTATGCTTCGATTTAAAAGTTATAGGGCTCAAAATGTTCGTCATTTCAAGCTCTATCGAAAGTCGTCTAGTAATTTAAAAAACAAGCGATGGCGGTTCCAATATGGCGTCTGAAATCATGAATACTTGCATTTACAGTATTTTATTGATATTTAACAATTATAAATAAATTATTTTTCTATTTAAAAATAACTTGTATATATGTTTTCGGGGCTACTGAATTCGAATCAAATACCAGTTTAACCTCATCTGGTCACTATTCGTCCCTAACCTCAAAAAATGCCTGAAAACGACGAATTAACACTATTTTCCAATGAATGTCACAATCAAACCACCTTATCTTTATGTTTTCGAGGCTGCAGAATTCGATTCAAATATTAGTTTAACACCATCTGGTCACTATTCGTCCCTAACCTCAAAAAATGCCTGAAAACGACGAATTAATACTATTTTGCAATGAATGTCACAATCAAACCACCTTATATTTCTGTTTTCGGGGCTGCTGAATTCGAATCAAATATTATTCTAACACCCTCTGGTCACCATTCGTCCCTAACCTCAAAAAATGCCTCAAAACGACGAATTAACACTATTTTACGATGAATATCATAGTCAAAGCAGTTTATCTCTCTGTTTTTTGAGGTAACTGAAACCAATTCATATAACTTCAGCTATTCAGAATTTTCCTAATCTCTAAATATAAGATAATTTGCTAATATTATGTTAGGCTATTACATTGCACCTCTCTCCGTTTTACAGGGTTGAGACTGTCATTATGTTAAGTACACAATGCCCGCATTACTTTTTTGTTTTTTTTTTAAATTTTTTTATTAATTTTATTTTATTTTTTATTATTGTTATATTCAGTAGTCTATAATATTTATTGGATTTTTATCACCTGAATATCTGTAGATATTCAATTTTTTACCTGATATTAAAAATGAGTGTGCCCTTTGAATAAGGTATACTGGTAGAGCTTCAGCAAATCTTTTCTTAAGATGACGTTCAGTTCTCTCATGGTCTTTCTTGCTATAATAATGAATCCTGGTTTAGCTTGAAGACTTGCACGAGTTGCTTCTCTTTTAAACGTAGCTCCAATCCCATCGGGTGCTCCCTTACCATGAGCAGTTCCATAACAGTGCCATTCAGCTTCGATACCAAAGTCATTCATGTGATTTACAAGGTTGCACATTTGTTATTTATTTTTGTAGTGCTGTTTAGCACCATCACTTATATAAATTACTCTTTTAACATCTGGTACCACTCGCTTTATTTCAGGGATCAGAACTTCTTGCATAACATATACCATTGCAGTATTATGAGTTGTGCTATCTGATATCAGAACATGACTGCTACATATTATTTCTTCGTCATTTCTATAATAAATAACGACTGGATGAATTGTTGCTTGATTGTTATTATAATGAAATTGCTGTGCAGCATTTTGCACAACATAGGAAAAGTTTTCTGAAAAGTCTGTGTGAACCAGAACTTCATGATTATTTAGTTCACCTTTTCGATTTGTTATATAGTTTGATTGATTTTTAGAAATGAAATGATGCGAGATTAATATTTGTAGCCGTGCTGCAAATTCAGATACAAAGTCCTCTGTTGAATGACACTTCTTGATAAGAGTACATCTATCTGTAGAATGCCATAAGCTACAGATAATTTCAGTTATAGCTCTCTTTTTTAATGTTTCAGTTATATAATTTGTTCAGTTATATAATATGTTCAGTTAATAAGTTTTCAATTTTCGGGCAAGATTGACATTCTCTAAGATAACACTCATCTTTTGCCTTTCTACACACCGTCAATGAAAAGCAATCCTTGTAATCTTTAAGCGATTGATTTGAATCAATAGTGTTTTTTTTTTAAATTAGCAGCATCAAACATGTTTTTAAAATTTTCATGTATTCTACAAACGCACACAGTATGAGTACCTTTTGCACCTGCAAAGATACACCACTTAGGACGAAGTTGAGAAAACTTAGTAAGTCCAATAGGATGCTCTGGATTGAACTTCTTAAATTCTACATGTAATGACTTAATATCAGATAGCGACAGCCTCTTTTGTACTTTTTGTTTTTTTCCATCAACTACTATTGTAATAGCTTCATTTTTATGAGTCATCACTTTACTATTAATATCATCTTCGTAAAATTTTTCTATTTTTATCACAGTATCTTCTGGTAACGTTTTTCCAGGTCTTGAAGTTGGCGAAGCCAATACGCCCTCCAGTTTTCTTAACTTCTTAGCTGATTCGGCCATTCTTCTAGAAATATTGAATTCCGAAGCTAGTTGCCGAATACTCCAACATTCAGGAGCGATTGTAAGAATAACAAGTCTCAGGGGATCACTTATATCCAAAGAAGTAAATTTACTTTTTAATCCAGTTAACAGTTCTTCTAGTTGATCTTCCCTAGACAGACATTTTTTTTTGGTAGGAGATGGATCACAATCGTTTTCAGAGACCTGCAATTGCACATCATTCTAGCTATTGTGTGACTGAATAGATTTAAAATCTTTTCTACATTTTGAACAAATTTTTGCTGAAAACGGAAAATTTGGAAATTTATTCTGAAAATTTTTGTATATTAATCGTGTCTTTGCCAACGAGTCCATCATGACTAAAAGGATTGCAGAATCTATCAGTTTTCATAAATTTCGATACATTTTTGGTTGCAGACATATTTGAACATTTTTTGGAAAAAATTAATACTGGACAGCTATAGATTAAAACAATTGACAGCAAAAAAATAAGAATATATTTTGACTTTTTTAGAAAGAGAAAACACAATATCTTTACAGAAATACAAATGATGTGCCGACGGACGTGTAAACAATTAGTTATGTGACTTTCGTATAAACAATAATACAGACATCCAGAGAATTCTTAGTGGTAATCTCAACCTTTTTGTTTAATCTCTCTAATAGACAAATTATTATTTAAAGATAATAATAATTACAGAAACTACAAGATAATTCAAGTATAAGTATATTGGATCTAGCGCATTTTACTATAAAATTTATTATTTACAAATTATATAGTAGTTTTTATCTAGATTGGCGAGAAAATAAAATTTGTCTTGTGCAATATTTTTAGATTAGACAAAATTACTATTTAGCATAAGCATAAAGTCTATTTTATCATAAAATCAGTAGAAAGCTTCAATTGTAGGACATTCCCTTTCCATACCCAAGTAAAAATTTACCTTATATAATTACACACAATTATATATAATTACTTATATATATATGTATCTAAGCACTTTTTCTGAGACTTCATCCAGGTTCCCTACAATAATGATTTCTATAAGCTGCACCCGCTTTATATTAGCACACTTTTTTATGAAAAATAACTTTTTTCATTGTCAAACGCATGTAACTAAAAAAATAATTCTATTCAAGATCTGACTTCACGGTCCCAGAAAGATATAACTGTATATAATTATATATAGATATTGGCTCTATATAATTGTATATGATTATTTATAATTATATATAATTCTATTTAATTATATATAAATTATTTTTACACGGATAGCTTGCACAAAATATATCTTCGCTCACGAAGCAAGGTAAATGATTTTTTAAACCCTAAATAAAGT
>UELU01141832.1:0-22900 GCA_900490025.1 Megastigmus dorsalis
GAGAGAGAGAGAGAGAGAGAGACTGTGAATTCGGCAGCGCACGGCGGCACCTTTTAGGAGATTGGCTCAATAAGCACGTCCCTCTAACGCGTGGAAGAGTAAAAGCACGAGAGAGACAGGAGGCGACGAGTAATGTTGTGTCTTCAAATATCGCAGCGTCGCGGGCGGTATAAGCGGCGACCACACCGCGTAAAAAGTGATTCAACAATATTTCATGCATGAAAATCCACTTTCTCGGGGGGGGAGGGCTTGCGGGGGTACTTTTGCTACGATTTGTATGAAATTACCGACCACAGCCCCCCCCCCTCTCCCCTTTCCCTTCCCACCGGTAAGTTATGCCTCGCGTACAGAGAGTATACACAATCTCGTTTGAATGATAATGCGATATATTTGGCCGTATATATGCGCGCTGCTCCCGCGCGAGGATGCACTTCCGCTAATTTAATATATGGGACACGCAAAAGTGTTTGCCACCGGTGCTGCGCCACCACCACTGCTATATACCTACAGCACACGCAGCAGCGCGAGCTGGTATTCCTCAAATTAATTTCTTGTATTTATGCGGGCGTGGGTTGTAAATAAAAAATGCGCTTTGCAAGAGGAGGGGCGAAGGAGGAGGAGGGTGAAAACTATTTTCGCGAATAAGGTGGAGTTTGTAACATTTTTGAGCTACTGTATACTGGTATGGGTCTGCGCCGAAATGTGTCGAAATTAGTAGAGCGTGTTGGTGAGGGATCGCGACGCGTGTATATGGTTGGATCGGAATTAAATGTGGAAATTTCGTTGGTTCCGTGTGGCTGCGCAAAAATATATATTTAGCTAAAATCTAGGGTATTAGAGGTTGACGATTCTGTTTCGTTTTTTTTTTGTTGTAAAAATTTGTGCTAATTAGTGAAATTCGTTCTTTTAAGGATTACTTGCATTGGTTGTTATTTCTTTTTCTTTTGCGGAGATATAGGGAAAATCAGCGGAATTAAGTCCATCGAAAAAAAAGCGGAAAAGAAATTAAATTTTAATCAGACGAGAGACAAGCTCTTGCAGCGCATTTAATGAACTATCCTCTCGTCAAAAGAAATTTTAATTATTTATCTTAATCACGAGTTTTATTTTAATTAAATTCACGTGATATGTGGAGTGCGTTCCGGTGCACTTTACATAAGACAAAAATCTCAAAGTTTACATTACCTACACAGAATATTAATTATAACCATTCAGTACTTATTCACGTAATATTGCAATATCTTATTCATAGGAAAGCTAATAAATTGTTTTGAATGTAATATGTACTTATGATATGATTCGAATTTAAAATCACGTATACGTAATACGATACTTGATGTAACTGGTTAATATACAATTTCGGCCGAGTCAAATTATTTGAACGTATAGTCATGGGCAGTGATTGAAATATGCCGGTTAAATGCTCCCATTAACAGCTCATAATTTTCCAATTCTTAGAAGGTAAAGTTGCCTTTCTATAGCGCAAAATTCCAACCAAACTGAAAATTTTAATTTTCTTGCACTTTTAAAACACAGACTCAACAGCCTTTATCTCTGACTACTTTCTTAACTTTCTGTTCCACAGGCATCCCTACTCAAAATATTACAATTGCAGCTTGAGCATAATTATATTAATTTATACATTTCACGAATACTTTGACTCGAAATCCGCCACTAGTCCTAAAGTAACTACATTCAATATTTGTTTCTTTAATTTGTACGCGTTACAAGTATAAAGCTAATAGAAAATTTGCACATTCCGAAAACAGAAAATCTCTCCAGCGAAGAGCGCAAAAAAAATTCACACTCATTTAGAATTCCATAAGAGCGAGTTAGCTCGATTGTTTTGCGCCAGTACCGCGAAAATGAAAGAAAATAAACGTAATTAAGTCCGGCGTGCTTCCGAGCGGCGGCAAAAAAATCAAAGTTTAATTAATCAAACGAGAGAAAAGTATCCGCAATGCGCTTAATGAATGACGATAGCCCGAGACTAGCACCGCGCTGCCGCTGAACCTCGCCTGGATATAATCAATTTGAATGTACAATTTTCAGTGTTTGTTCGGCGTAAATAGGAAACGACGCGCGCGCGCTGGCTCGCGGCCGCTCCAAGTTTTGAGTATCCATTAAAGCCTCGCACTTTACAGAATTACTTCCAGCGGAGAGAGAGAGAGAGAGAGAGAGAGAGAGAGAGAGAGAGAGGCCGAGCAGGGATCGCGCGCGGGGCTTTATGCAACTTGTAATCGTTATTGCTTCATGAGTGTAAATTCGTTGCAGTGCAGTAGTCGGTGTGCACGGAGGGGTTGCAGAGAAAACTTGAAAATTTTCTCTATTGCACATCGGCGCGGGCGGGCGGGCATATGGCCGAGATTCTTTTTCTCGTCGCTTGTTTTTTTATTTTGTTTTCATTGCTGGCTACAGTAGCTCGCGAAATGAGCGCTATACATTTCTGCAGATACGACTGGGCAACTTTGCGAGTTTTATTGGAATTATTATTTGTTTATAGGGGTATAGGAAAGAGAGGAGAGGGCTGATCAAGTGCAGCGACGAAGTGTTAATTGTTGATGGTTCTTCGAACTCTTTTTTTTTTTCATACATACGACCATTGTATCGTGTGAAAAATATGCATATTCACTGTTCGTATCGCGTATTTTCAACGTTGTGTGAAAGTACGCATGATGTTTTTCAATTGGACTTCACTTGCGAGCCCCGAGCGCTGCGCATATCGATATTCGCAATTTTAATAAAGTTCGACATATAATTTATTCGCTCGAGCGTGAAATTTGTTTAAAAAATCATTTTAATCCAAAATTCATTTGCACGAATAATTTTATTATTAATTAAATTAAATTATGACCGACTGACGTTGCGAAATCATTTCACTATAAATTATTATTGAATATCTGTAAATTATGCAAACTATATTAGTTTTGTTGTCAGTAAAAGCGCGCGTTGCGTTCTAATTAATTAGATAATTCGATCCCTATATCGACGGATCTTGTATTTACAAGATATTTTTATTTAATAACAATTATTTTGAATCTTAGGTACTATTTTCTTATACGCAGAGCAAATAATGAATCTCTTTACAATTTACAGTAATAAAAATCAATAAATAAGATATTATCGATTTCTCATCCTTTTAATTAACGTTTTTTAAAAATCTTTCTAACCAGTTTGTCAGTCTTCCATTTAAATGATTTGCATGTAACCTTACGAGCAACATTAATCACACACTCATTAAGTTCGATAAATTTCCTCGATAAGCCGTGAAAGTTAAATATATGCAAAATTCATCCTTATTACGCTGTACACGAATTTTTCATTGTCCCGGCGACACGACCAATACTTCACCGATTCACATTAGTCGCCGCAGAGGAAAGAGTGAGATAGGAAACGCGAATACTGTGCGACCGCGCGTTCGCATTTTCTCAATAATTCATAGCCTATTCGCTTCTATGAATGAGAATTCCGCCGGTAGTTCGAGGGGGTAATTTCCTCTCTCGCTCCTCCTCGTAGTTGTCGTCGTCGAAAAGAGAGAAAAATAAGACACTGCAGCGGAAGTCTCGCTTGCTTGCTCTCTCTCTCCCTCGATCTCTTTGATTCTTCGCAAACGAGCAAAATCCTTGAAAGAGGTGCACTGCACACTATAACCACTTTTCACTCCGTGTATATATATATAAATACATGCCAAAATCGCAGAGAGTGTGTCGAGAGTATGAGCGCGCGAGCTTTATAAAAGTGCTATCGAGCGACAAAACGGTGCACGCGCAACTACTCAAAGTCTTCTTCCTTCTCTCCCTTTCTCCGCGAAGAGTATAAGAGAGCGTAAGCAACTATAGCGCAAAGTGGGAAATGTGTGTGTGTGTGTGTGTGTGAGAGAGAGAGAGGCAAGTGGAACGCAAAGCGCGAAGAGGGAAGAATCGAAGGGAAACGATGCCTGGCGCGATACGCCGCATAAATTGTATCAGTGGCTCAAAGAGCATTGTTTGTTCTCGGGGCTTATCGGCCGCGCAACACTCGGCATTCTGTGTGCGCTCTCGCTTCTCTCCTCGCTTGCACTTGCCATCGCCTCTTCCTCGCCTCTACTCCCCCCTTTCCCCTATACCCCCGTCGGCGCGTATGCGTCTGCGATAGGTTGCATAGAGGGCTATTGAAAATTCTTGCTAGCTGCCAGCCTCTGTGTGTGTGCCCGCGTGTAAGCGAGCCTCTCTCTGTTATCTCATTGACTTGAATCTGCGGAATTCCATGTGGGAAGTGGCGTTTTAATACCTGATAATTAAAGTGGCGACTGCACGCAAGCCTCGTGGCTTCTTTTTTATAGTGAATACAAGATACTACTGGATAACGGTCTTCGTTTATTGATCTTTCGCACGGAATGTTTGTCGCAGATTTGTAATACCGGAGTTTGGGAATGTCGGTAGAGGTGGGTTTTAGGCATACGCAAGGGTGTGCTTTTATGTTTTTGCACTTTAAGACGTGCAGCGTGTTCCGTGATGGTTACTTATAAATTTAAGAATCCTAAAGTAGATTCTACGGTGGCGCTAAAACTGTCCAATGTTTAAAGAAACCTGATGTTAAAAAATTAATAGTCTAATTTGAAATTTAATGTGATTCTTTGACATTGATGAGTACATAATATATACAAAAAACTTTACAAATTAAAATAAAAATTATACTCACAAACAACTTATAATCCTATGAAACTTTTTAATGTTATAATTTTCTCATTATAATATTTTTTTCGAAAGTGTTATTCATATAAGAAGTGGTTTCTTTCATATGGAGAGAAAAATATGAAAAGAGTTTTCAAAGCTTTGAAAAAAATGCATAATTTTTCATTACTTAAAACACATTTTAAAAAATTTTTAAAAATAAGGTAATAATAAATATGTAATTACATAATACGTGTAAATTGTGTAAAGAGCAACATTTACTGTGCATATTAATTAATGTTCTGTTTTTCTTATTCAGAAAATTTGACTGCAGTATTTATTATACGAATTTTGTTTATGTATAATCGTGCAAAGAATCGAAAAATTGGCCATGATAATCCAAGTAAAAAATTATTTAAATATTTAGCAGTAAGTAATTGAAAACGTATAATATTAAATTAATACATTTTGCTCTTTTGAAAGAGTAACATCTTAATATTCTATTTTATAAAAGAATAAAATGTAGATATTCTACTTTATAAAAGAGTAAATCGTACATTTACTCTTTCTACCGATGGATTTTATTCTTTTAGCTAGGTAAGTGTTGGCCAAGCGGCTAGCCGAATTCGTTAATTTTCTAACAGGATGAAAGAGTATATTTTGTTACTTTCGCAAAAAGCATTTTAAAAATATCATATTAAATAATTACTATAAATTTTACCTCTGCTATCAGTAAATATATTATGTTTTAATCTTGTAATTTTTAAAAAATAATTCTCTCAGTATATATACAGGATGACCAAATGAAATGTCGCACATGCACTTTTCTCTCCTACAATTTCAATTCGCGCCGTAATGAATATGAGATTCTGATATTAAGGTGACTATGTAGGATTCGCAAATATTAACTTAGGAAAAAGTGAACAGACACGGATACTATACACTAGGTATATATTTCGCGAGAGCTTGTCCATACACAAACACACATATACAAGATAGCAGCTATACATTTGCATAGATTGTGTATGCAATTTAAGTTGCATCTGGGCGAGCGAGTGACTCGGTCAGTACAAATAAAGCCCAGGCATTCGTCTTAATCTCTGTTCACACACACACATACACCCAGTTTTAATTAAACAGTTGTCGAAGAAACTAAAATTTGTTTCATAAGTGATTATTGACGCAAACTGCAGCCTTTTTCACAAAAGTAAAATTACTTGATGCTTTACAGTTGTTGTGTAAGAAATTATAAATTTATAACATTATAATCATATATTCAACAATTTATTTTGTTTAACAAATATTCTAATCCATTATCAGGGTGATTCGTTAAAGTTTTAGCTGAAGAGATATTTTTTTACTCATAACTATTGCTATGGCTGCCTATGGCTCGAAAGGCCACTAATTAACTCTTTACGTGCTCCTCCTATACGTCCGCATTGATGTTGAATGGAATACAGAAATTTAGCATAAATTATAAGAAAAGTTAAATTAGAGAGAATGAAGCTATTTTATAAATTTCTTAATTGTGTCAACTGTAGTTTTATAAGTATTTCTTAAATACATTGTATCGTTCAATCTATTAATTGTATCATTGTAAAAACTTTATAGTCTTGGTGGTATCTGTTTCTAATATTACGACTCTATTAAAATTAATATCATGGTCAGTACTTTATAGATGTTGAAACAATGCTGATTTTTCATCGCAGTTTTTGTATACAACTTTTAAGCTCGTTTAGCCCAATAATTTTTTCTTACATTAGTCAATGGCATTCGCTGAGAATTAATTCTTATGAATTCTATGTACAATGTAAGATTTATTTACCATTGTCAGTTGGTCTTTTCCTATCGTAATTACAGTATTTAATTTATACGTTTAAAATTTTTTTATATATATTAAAATGCAATTATTTACACTAAGTAGGTGTAGTTAAATAAAAACCTTTTGATAAATATTATTTATACTGGTCATTCTTAAGTTTAATTTTATATATGAAGTTTTACATTCCTTTTTTTAATCAAACATTATAGCAATTATTAATTATTAAAAACTAATGCAAGAGGGGGTGAGAGGAGGGGGGGGGGACTGAACAAAATTCTAAGTATCAAAATAACGTAAAAAGTGAAACGTTATTACGTTATTTTGAGATGGGATCGAGGGGGGTGGTTAGCGGGGCTGAGACTTACCACTTCTTTTACAACGATATAATATAGGAAGATGTATATATGGAAACGCTCGCAAAGCGAGTCGTTCGAGCTTTTGCTCATTCCGCCAAGTTGTGCCACGTCACTGTGGGCTATCGAAGGATCGCATTCCTAAAGGCCATTATTGCTCTACTCGGTCTGTCGGTTAAAGGATAATTGATACCGTGAATAGACTTGGAAAGAACGGCTCGAGGTGGTTCGCTCTATATTTTATGGAGTGTAAATTAGCTCTTTGGGGTGCCTGAGTGTACGATTGAAAATGATGCGTTATTAAATTGGCGGCTTTCAGGCCAACCGACCAGTGTATGTTTAGTATCCGCCACTTTTAACGTTCGATTCCCCAGATAAATAACGCTTATTCGTATATGTATATACGAATGCAGATAATATTTTGGGTATGCGTTTCACACTCTATATAGATCATTCAGCAGAACGATCATAAAGTAAATATATATCTTGAAAAGGTATGCGCGAGACTAGTTTTTAATGGACTTTATAATAAATAGAAACATTCCATCGCGCGCAGAAACAATAAAAGTATATAAAAAGCACTACGAGAATATGCACATGCACACATACATATGTATGCGTTCGCGAAGAATTCGGTCCTTTAACGCGCTATACTGAAATTCCTGCAAACGCGTCCGCGTAGCGTTGAATTACGTACGGCGAATGAAATTCTCCGTTCTGCCGTGCAAAACAAAATAAATAAATATATAGATAAACGTGCGCGCGCACGAGAGAGAGAAAGAGAGAGAGAGAGAGGGGGGAGGATCTGTCTCTGTATCTCTGTCCGATCTTCCTCTGCGAAAAAAAAAGTATCCGAAGCGGAAAAAAACGGCGCGCTCATATCAACCGGAAACATCCAATAACGCCGCTATTCATTACGCCGTAATTTTTGGCCCCGAGACCGCGAGCCGTCCAAATTGTTCCCCGGTATATATACGCATGTGGGTTATACAAACGCGAGGCGGCGATGCGCGAAAAGAAATAAAAGCAAGAGTTTTGCGAAAAAGGACCCGGTCGAAGAGAGCGAATAAAAGGAATAAAAGAGGTGCCAGAGAGAAAGAGAGAAAGAGAAACGGGCTCGCGTTCCTAATAAGAGTGTAACATGGGCGCGAGCGAGAAGGGGAGAAGCACGTATAGAGAGAGAAAGAGAAGAGCACACACACAGTGGATTATTATTACCGGGGCGCGTCGAAACATCGCCTTCCATGTCAACCGCGAGCACGAAGCGCCTGCGGGTTGATCAAAGTTTCGTTCCTCTACTCCCTCTCTCTCTCTCTCTCTCTCTCTCTCTCTATCTGGCTTCATCCTCCTCTCTTTCTATACCGAGCTGTTTCACTTTGCACTTGAAGATTTTGATCCCCATTAGCGGCTGCCTTCGAATATGAACTTTCCAATATACGTAGAAATTAGAGGTAAGCTTTGTCTATGGCTTTTCCACGTGGTTCAAGTTAATCCTTTTACATACGATAATGTGAGTACGAGTTAATGTGGCTGTGAACGATTACCGCAACTTGTAATCCTCCAGTTCTACGTCGTTATCCTCTATACTGTAAACTTACTCTAAGAATCTTTGTGGCTTAACACCACACTCTTTCTATATGTATTTTAGCTCTAATATATGGTATTATACAGAAATTATTTGAATATTCATTTTTTAATTTAATTTTGATTATTCAAACAGATTTACATTTAAAAATTTAAATAAGTCTGTATCTCAATTAGAAAAATCACCCCGTTTATACTTTAGAAGCGAAATAGTTTTTTTTTTAACCAAACACGAACAATTCATAGTTCAGTCAATTGATATCTCTCTAGCAACAATTTTATTTATGAAAGTTCCATTATCGGTTCAGGAAACAGTATGAATTTTTTTCACGTCCCTTTTATTCATATATTAATTAAAGAGAGGTTTTACACAGAGTAAATTGCACGCATATTGAAAAACAATCTCTGTGTGTAAGTCTTCCCTTGTGCAGAACAATACGGGATTTTCAATATCAATCCTTGTAACGCGCATATATGCTATCAAATTTCGCCAAAATCATTGTCAGTCAGAATTTTCGTTCCGCAAAAGAGTAAAATGACACCCTTATACACGCGAAATCTCGTTCAACGTTCGGTTTAATCCACTTATCCAAAAATTTCGAGCTTTTCACATTTTTTATAAGATTACCCTATACTGCGCTCTACGCTTCGCTATGAAATTACCCGTTCTCTCAGTAAAACAGCGAATATATCAGATTTTAGCTTATATATTGCATTTGCCTAAATAATTCCTTTTCGCTACGCTCTCTCGGCGTCTCGAACTAAATATAGCGCTTAAAATACCCCGCACACACAGCAGTAGACCAGCTCAGCATACACCTCTAAAGCATTTCGAGCGGCGCGCACCTACCATACAGATTTTAAACCCACACACACATACCCACGCATTCGCCCATACAGACCTGCGTTAGTCCCAACCACACGAGAGAAAAGAAAAAGAACCCACCTCTCACACTCTATATATATGTATATACACACATCGCGCACGCGTTTACTTAAACATGCACACATATATCAGCCGCAGCGATGCCAGTCACGATGTATCTAGAAAAAAGGGGCGATCGCTGTAGATTAGTAGGTGCCTCGATTCTTTCTTTCTTCTTTTCTCGGCTCCTCACATCGCGTAAAAGTAGCCTGCGCGCATCGCACCAACTAAAAAAAACGAGAGAAAGAAAAGGGGAGAGAGCGAGAAAGAAAGAGAAAGAGAGAGTGAATGGAAAAAACGGCAGGGGATATATAGCGTGGAAAAAGTCCCTATTGGAATATTGGCCGCAATCGGGAGAGAGTGAGAGAGAGAGAGAACGAACGAGGCAGCGAAAGAAAGAGAAAAAAAGGATGAAGTTCGAGAGCGAGCTCGAAAGAAACACGTATAGAAAGAAAGAGGGTAAAGAGCGAAGCTTGAGTGCAGGAGAGCTGCTGCTGCTGCTGCCGGGCATCAGCGCGGCAAAGAAAAAAAAAGCGTAGAAATCGCGGGGATGAATCGGGGAGATAGAGAGAGAGGCCCTGCGAAAGTAGTAAATCCTGAGCGAAAGTAACTCCGTGGTGAAAGAGAGTCTGCATGCCTGTATGTGTGTGTATGTGTGTGTGAGGGTCAAGCGACAGCTTCTAGTTAAAGGGGGGGGGGGGCAAGAATACCGCAGAAGCGCAACCTATGATTAAAGCTGCTACGATTATGTGTTCTAGGTCGAGTCTGACAGCGAGGAGAGGAGTAGGAGAAGAAGGAAGGAGGAGCCAGCGGATCAAGAGAGGCGCCAGGAGATCGCCTTGTCTACCCCCCAAAGCCGACCATAGAAAAGAAAATCGCACGAAAGTGGAATCAGAAGTGGCGAGTGGTCTCGAAGCCTCTCTATATACCGGGACCATTAAAAGCAGCGGCCGACAGGAGCGTGGCATCGAACCTCGAGACCACGAAAGGTGCAGCACTCCTAAAGAGCTGGATCGAAAGCCGCGGCGGTGCTGAACGGCGGAGGCGAGTCTGTGTGTATGTCAGTGTGGACTCGCGTCGGCAATAAAGCGTGACTCTCGAGGCGCTTTTCGTGTGCGGCTTGCAGGATTTCCGACCGACTGCAGCGGCAACAGCACACCCACACGTATATATACACAGGGAGAGACTGGCGCCGAGAGCATAGACACGCTAGAGAGCTACACGAACATCGCTGATGAATCGTTGAGGCGGAAAAGTTGCGCTCTCCCTCTCTCTGTCGAGGAGACGCGAGAAAAGTGCAGAAGAAGAGAAGGGAAGGATACATATATAAGGGAAGAGAGTTGAGGCCGTAAATAAGAATCGCTCTCACACACCGCCCTCATCCCCGTCGTCATCCCCGTCGTCATCCCCGTCGTCGTGGTTGTCGCGCATCGATCTCATCCTAGGAATTGAATTCGAGATGTGATCTATCGCGTGCGTCTATCCCTGCGACGTGTGTTGGAGAGAAGGAAGGAGCACCCGACTCTCTGTGTACGCGCGTTTGTGTCGCGGGGATTGGAAGATGAAAGGGACGAGGGACTACACGGCGAAATAAACAGAGACATTTTGTCTGGCCGTGTCGTGGGCTGTACGCTAGCGCGCGGAAGTGATGTCGAGTGATAGGGAGGTACCACCAGTAACAGCACCACCAGTAGCAGCAGCAACAGCAGCAGCAGCAGCAGCAGTGAGGGTCGCGTTGCTGTCGTCAACGTCGCGCGCGACTAGTGCCGCCGCTGGAGCTCAAGTGTGAGTGGGAGAAAGAGGTGGGAGAGAGGAGCGAAGCAAAAAAAAGGGCGCGAAGGACCGCCACGACGACGAGCATCCACACACGACGCATATATATATATATATACATAGACGAGGGCTCGCTCGAGCGAGAGAGAGAGAGAGAAATCGAGGCAGACGTGGAAGAGACGCCTGGAGTGGCGAGGATATTCGCCCGAGACACAGAGTTTCTTCTCTCGCTCTTTGCTGGGGGATAGAAAGGCGTCGCGATTTAAGCAGCGGCAGAAAGTGAAGTGCGGAAAAGGCAAAAGGGGCTGCTGCCGAATGTGAGGGTGGCAAAAAGCGAGTGAGCGAGAGAGAAAGAGAGAGAGAGAGAGAGAGAGAGAGAGAGAGAGAGAGAACGTCGACGACGACAAGAACAACAAACTGCAGACAGGTCGAGCGTATAGTATAGGAGGCAGAGAGGCGCATCGGACGAGCGTCGCGCGGCGGCGGCTGCAGTGTTGCCTTGGAGGAGACAGTAGCGCGTGACGTGACGGTGACGTGAAGTGACGTGGCGAGGCGTCGTCGTCGGGACGGCGAGACGTCGTCGTTTGCTCCGCGCGACGTATATACCTACAGTGCTCGCAAGGGCGCCCGCGCTCAGAGAGACACACGCGTGCAGAGCAAGGCTTACTTCTCGCAGCACACCAAGGCTGAGATATATATATATATAGAGGAAGAACTATATAGTTATGGAGGGGCAGAGCGAGTGTAGAGCGAGAAGAGGAGTAGGAGGCGGCGGAGGTGTAGGAGCGGTGCTTTTTCCCATCCACTCGGCGGTGTCGAGTCTTCTGCTGCTGCTGATTCCCCTGACCCTCAGCCTGAGCACGCTCGCCGGGGCAAGGATTACCAATCAAGAGATAGGTAAGTGCTACTATAAATCCTCTCGTGGCCAAGGGAGCGTTATATGCACACACACACACACATACACACGCACACGCACACACACGGACACACGTGTAACAGAGGAGGCCATAGGAGATAGAGAGAGAGAGAGAGTCGAGTGCGCGCATTGGACCGAGGAGTCCGTTACATACTAGCCTCTCTCTCTCTCTCTCTCTCTGTTTCTCTGTCCCTCTCTGCTGCTCTCGACCACCGATGGCCCGTCCGTCGGGTACTTGTTCGCCCGGTGAATCTAATACCCGAGTGCTTAGAAAGTAAATTCAGCGTAATATCGTTGCCTCAGGGTTGACTCGTCGGACTCTGTATGTGAGCATGCATACACTGGCGCACACACTTGGTCCCCCCCCCCCCCCCCCCCCCGCCCACAATGCTATTGTCGGAAATTTATTGGTGCGTTAATTTAGAAATCAAATTGAATGGGTAAATTATCGAGGGACACAGTGTGTAGCTGTCTGTGTTTGGCTATGTGTGTGTGTGTTTGCGTGGGGAGTGGAAATAGACGATGTCGAATTATGTCAATTTTCGGATAATGTGGGGGTCAACTTTTACGTAACGTCTTGGATATGTAACCATTGAAAATTCATTTAAATTTCTGAACAGGAAGATGTGTGTAATTGCAAGCAGAGATTTATTGGCATAGGATTATTAATATAGACTTTTTATAAATCGTACTCAAAATATATTGTATAATGTAGAAGTTCAAATATCGGGTAAATTGTTTTTCCTTTTTTAGCGATAGATTGCGAATAAGAATGGGGTTTAAGCTTATAGTTTCGAAATCTCGGTAAAAGTATGCTAAAGGTGGTCCCGCCCTGAGCTCTCCCAAGGCGAAGAGAGATAAGTCGATCTAACTCGAAGAGTCCTGTACTTTCTAGCCGAGAGCAATTTTTTCATTAAACAATCAACTGTTCTTCAAAATTTTTGCGCTGCAGGCATTCATACGCTTATATCCCTCCAAGAAACAGAGAGAGAGCGAGAGAGTGGGTCGCTCTTTCTGCACGTAAAGTTAAGAAAGAAAGCTTAAAATTTGCCGAAAGAATTCCCGAACTTTGCGTCCGTATAAATTCTTTTGAAAAACTTTGTCAATTTCCCCATGAAAACTCGTTAAATCGCAAAGTATACATTCCCGCGGCAACTTTACATGAAACACACACCCACAGCTGTTCATGATATATTATATTATAATACAGTATACCAGGATACAAGATATAGTATATTATACAGAGGTATAATGTAGCCATAGAGGAGTGCAGTAGATGTATAAGCGAGACAGGGAGAATTTTCATCGATACGAGGAAGTATATGAACGGTACATAGAGAAAGAGCATAAGAAGAAGAAGAGGAAGAGATGAGAGAGAGAGAGAGAGAGAGAGAGAGGCGGTGGTGGGGCCGTTTACACGCGCGAACGATCCTTGCGCTGCTTCTTGGTCGTCGACGGTCGTCCTCCTCCTGGAACTCTCGTGTGTTGCGCATCTGTTCTCCTTCCCCAGGCGTATAGAGCCAGTTTACTGCCTCACTCGCTGCGGATTCTCTCGCAGTCCGGCTGCTGCTGCTGCTGCTGCTGCCGCCGCCGCCGCTGCTTCTGGCTTACGGGCAAAGTGGCCTCAGGACATTAATTGAAATTTACTTACTTCGACCTCTTCCCCACCTCCTCTCTCGCTTCCACTTTCTCGCTTCAGTCACTTTGCTCGCATCCCTCCGATTCTCCCCCATACCTCATAGCTCAGGCTCTCCTTCTTCTTCTTCTTTTTCTGCTTCTTCTGCTGCTTCTTTTTCGCCTCGGTTCCTCCAAGGCATCGTCGTTGCAGCAGTTGACCGCGTCGCAACGAATTTAATTAGCTCTTCGATTAAGGGGCTTGCGAAAGACGGCTATATAGATGTTTCAGTGAACGCGTCAGCGAGTCTTAGCTGTGGCTATCGTGTGGTCGTTGCAGAAAAAAAAGAGAGAGGGAGAGAAGCCTGTTGACGCTCGAGGCTGCTGCTGCGGCTGAGATCCGGCCGAAAGGGAATTTCCTTGGCTTTTATTTGATCAACGTTTTTTCACTGCGTTTAGCTGCCGACGCTTTCGTCACCTTTATATCGGTTTCTTTTTTTCGAACAATGACGATTGCCGTGTACCGTATCGAGAAAAAAGTTGTTATTGTTTTTTTATTTGTTAAGCTTGATCAGTTTGAGCATTACGAAGTTAATGAATGATTTAAATGTAATGTAAAAGTTACAAACGTTGATAAATTGGAAGGGATAATAAGTTAGAGTGGTCCAAGATATATATTATGAAGTAATGTAAATTCTGCATACATATTAAAGTCGACTGCATTTTCATTGAATTTATTAGCTTATAAAATTAAACGCAAATGAAACCGTTCGTGCAATATCGAATATTACAAATATTAGACTTTTTTTATCGATTATTCGGTATAATTTAATTCCAACGAAATCCGTATCAAACGCTTGTAAATATCTTTAGAGTGTACAAAGTAAAATTAATAATAATAAAGTATTAATTAGGATAGATCCCCTTATTACACTGCTTTAATATTATATCTCTTGTGTGTATAATAATTAATTTTTGAATATACCGCTCGGAAATTCATATAATTAGTCATGAAATGAATACTTAGTGATTCTTGTAAAATAAATTATTATAATAATGATGAAATCACAATTCAATAATTTTAACAATTTTAAGCCAAATTATTTCAAGATCGAATGAACTCATAATCCAAGTACTCAATTAGAGTGTCCCCTCGTATAATGATATAAAACGCATTTCATTTGCGTCACGTATATATGCGCGCATAAAATTTATCATTCCTTTTTTGCTTCATCGCTGCCGACTTTGCGCTCATAATGAAAGACAGACGAGAGAGAAAAAAGGGAAAAAAAGCTAAAAAGTTTAAAAGATTTTTACTCAACGAGTATAGCTATACGCACACGCTGCTAGTACCAATACACAAAGCCAGAATGATGGATACGCGAATAAGGACTATGCCGGTGTGTGTGTGTGTGTGTGTGTGTGTCTGCACTCCGAGTTTGATACATGCGAGTTTTATACATCATACCTCGTTTCCACTGGGCTATGATGTAGCGGGTTTGACCGAATTCCGTATAATGCATCATCAGCAAGTTTAGTGGATTTTGACAACGGAATTGAGGTTAATTTCTTAAATGAGGATGTGGTACTGTATAATGACTGTACTTCCTGATTTCATGGCGGCCATTAAAATTCTTATTATTCATTTCGAAGGAATGTTATATAAAAGATCTAGCTTGTACTTTTTATCGCTCCGCGAAGAGACGAGAGTATTCTCGCATTGTATATTTTAATTTGAAAATTTCTCGAATAATTGTAAATTAAGTCTTTGATGTATATTATATTTGCGATGCGAGTTAAAATAATTATATATACGATCAACATTTAAAATATCAGCATTTATTTAAATGGTGCTAGATTTACGATCTCAAAAAAGATAAATATACCTTTATCGTTTAGGGCATAATACAATCGTAAAAGTGACAAACGCGTCTGACTAGTGCCGGATCCTATCTACGTACATGCATCAATTGTGTCATATACGTATAGGGTATACCTATTCATTTTTATTTCTTGACTTTTGAAATAACTAATGTATTTTTAGACACGAGGCTTATTTATAATAAACAATTTAGCCAAACTATATTTTATTAAAAAAATCAAAGCACATGCACTAAATTAAGAATGATGTACTTTATACTTAATAAATAGCATTCGATGCCCTTTGACTTTGTTCAATCCGACTCATCTGGGTAATTTAAAAAAATATAAAAAACCAAAAAGCGAGCCTAGCAAATGCAGCCGCGTGGCAGCGGCAGTGGCGGCGACAGCGGCAAAAAAGAAAAGTTGAGAAAACTCAAGACAGGAAGAGACAAGTCCAGTAAAGCGGCTCAGCTTGCGCGCATAAAAATCGAATAATTCCACAAAGGACATCACGGCGAGTGTGCAGCGCGTGCATGCATGCATATTCCCGCGAAGTTCACGAGCAGGGACGTACAATATCCAGCGTCAGTCCGGGGGTGGCCGCCTCCTCGTGTCTACCTTTTTCCTCTCTCTCTTTTTCCTACACTCTTAGACACATCCGCAGAGAGAGAGAGAGAGAAAGAGAGAGAGAGAGACAGAGAGCTCAGGAGAAAACATGCGTCGAACAAATTAAGCCCCTTCGTCGACGACTCACTCCTCTCTCTCTTTCTCTCCAACCCTTCGTTATACCACGCGCGGAGGGGTTTTCTCTCGAAACGTCTCGCTTGTTATAAGGTCCGACGACGTGCAGCAGCGGCGGCAGTAGCTGCTCTCTCTCTCCCATCCCCATTGTTACATATATGCATACCCGCGAAAATGCAAGCACATGCGAGGGAGACAGAGAGAGAGAGAGAGAGAGAGAGAAGGAGAGAAGAAGTGGTTGGAACTCTCAAAAGTCGTAATGCCACTGGCGGTATAGGCGAGGGCGAAGGGAGGGAAGGAGGAGATGGAGTAGGAGGAGGAGGAGAAGAAAGAGAGAAAGAGCCCGTGCCAAAGCGTCGGTATATGCGGCCCGCGACCGCGGCTACATCGGTCCATGATATATCGATGCGCATTATGTAAGTGGAGCGAGGGGGCATAAATAATGCGGGAGGAACGAACGCCTTTTCTCTCTCTTCCTTCTTTTTCCTCCTTCTTCCTTACGCTCTTCCTTTCCTGCTTTCTTGCGCCAGGCTTGGCCGGGAGCGCGCAGTCGCCCCCCAAAGAGCCAAGGCAATCCGCACGAATAGACAATGTGCTCGCCCTGGGAATGATGAAATTCGCAGGTGCCCCCCAGAATTTTTCGGCGGACTCTCTACGACCTCTACACGTATTCCACAATCTACACGCCACTCGCACACGAATGGAGCTATGCTGCAACGTAGCGCGCCACTCGCGCTTTCCTCGGCGCGTAACGACATTTTTCCGCATGCGACGAATTCATTTGGCCCTCGTTCCTCCCTTCGATCGCGACCTGCGCGACGTTTTGGCCCTCGTTCTCTCTCTCACTCACTCTCTCCCCCCCTCTCTCACTCTCTCTCTCTCTCTCTCTCTATTGCTTTGGAGAGGGGGATTTTATTATGGCCAATGGAATTTTGACATAGCTGCAGGACAGCGTCGCACATACATGTACGCGGAAAATCGAATAACGTGGCTCGTGCATCTATTTTTTTCTTTCCGACAGAGGAGGAGGTGGAGGATTAGATTATTGGATAATTGTTTTGATGAAAATGTCAGGTTTTTTGTTGTGGGACATGGACGCGATCCGTGACGCGCGGCGGCGCCATGGTAGCTGAAGTTTTTTGCACTGACGATTATTGGCGTTATATTTAAGACTCTTTTTTGTGCGGGATTGAATGTCTGTTTTCTTTTTATGGCCAACGGCAGTGGCGTTCGGTAGAGAGTCTTGAAATTTTTCTGTCATTCACGTTTGAATTTTATATTGATTGATAAAAAAAGGAGAATGCAGATCGACTTGATGTATAATAATCATAAAAGAGAGCTTTTATTTGTTCAGTAGAAAAGGTTGAGTTTGATACGGCACGCAATACAAGAAGATATCTTTGACCCGTTAAAATTCATAGAAAACGTTATAAATTAGCAAGAATTAATGGAGATGTAATCACGGAAGTGCAGGAATATTGTATTCGCAGATAAAACATAAAAGTTTTCATTATACTGATTGCTTTATTAAATTTATTGAATTCAATTGAAATACTACATCATATTATATAAAATCATAAGTATATGTATATGTAACAATACAATTACGATTTCATTATCTTTGTTAATGATGAAAAAGATTTTATCCTATTTAAATTTTCGGAATGCAGCTATGAGAAATTTGATTTAATTATTTAATTATTTAAAAAATTTAGAACATTCGATTTCGCATTAACTTTCATTTATAAAAACATCAACCCATATATAAAAGGTTCTATTAATTTACATTCAAAGCACACATTTTACATCTGGAAAATGACTTTCCCAGTCGATTTACTTGATATTTTATTTCAGTCCATTTGAAATTATTTCGCGATGCTCGAAATCGTTTCGTTTTTTTCTTTTCTTCGCTATACTGGAATAATGAATCGAAGCGCGGGAAGCACAGTCGTCCCGCTCTCCAACGCTTTGAGAGGGACAATGAGATAAAAGCTAAGATGTCATTAAACCCCGACATTACATCCGATTTCTCAAGGAGAGAGAACAAGGCTGGGGCAAAGAGCTTAGTGAGTCACGACGCCACCTAACGCGCAGTGAATATCAAGCATTTTGTATCAACATCTTTATTGTTGGTTCGCAGCTATGTCAATGTCGTTAAAAGCAACAATAAACAATGCCGTTAACCTTTTAACTTTACTGCCGCATCAAATATCCAAGCGCGACTTTTACACGCCTGTTTCGCGCGCGTTACAAAAATAGATCAAAGGTATTGAATTTTATTAATTAATTAATGTCTTGTAAAAAGTAAACGTAGCGTTTAACTGTGAGCGTATAGCTGACCTCCATAAAATTAATTCGACTAACGCGCAATTGCCCATATGCCGGTGTGCGCAGCGAAGAAGAAAACACCGGTCAAAAATTAACAAAGGCAATTATAAAATAATTACAGTCTAAATATATTTCACTAAAAGTAATTAAAAATACAATTGCCGAATCAGCTAAGTGTCTCTCCGTGTGTCACGTATTTTAATATAAATAAAAATAGTCAATTACACGAAGTGGACGGTCAATCTTCACCAAGTGTACCGCAATTTCAATTATACAGAGAATACGAGTGTGCATAGTTTCCGGAGGTTGGAGACTCGTGCGCGCGAGCAAAAAGCTCACGAAAAAGACAAATAGAAATCAGCAAGTATCTCATTAACTTTAAACCAATTCTTATACGAGACCCGCAACTCTCGAGGCTAACACACGGCCATTTATTTTAATTTACCATCGGCCCCGCGCTGACGTCATTATATCCTTCAACCGAATCTTCAATTTTTCGGGGGGGACAAAAAATTCTACGCCGTTCGACCAGCATATATAGTGCTTGGCAATTAGAAAAGACGAGTGTGACGATAGAAGGAGAGAGAGAGAGAGAAAGAGAGGATGTGAAAAAAGCGGAGAGGCAATAGCCACGGGTACACGCAAGAATCGAGAGCAGAGCCCGAAAGTGGTTTAGTCGTTCTAACGATATACCTATAACTTGAGCGGCACGCGGCATCGATTGATTTCTAACGCGAAATTCAAGCGTCCGTTTCGCTTATATGAGGTTCTTTTTCTCTCTCTTTCTCTTTCTCTCTCGCTCTCTCTCTCTCTCTCTCACACACACTATATAAGCGGGAAATGGAAAAAGCGTCGACGCACTTGACCCCTAAACGACGCGTTGCCGTTTGCATTGATTAAATGTGCGCCAGAGCGTATCGCTGAGATTGTAACGGGACGACGCGAATGCTACTGCTGGAAATGCTAAAGGGTACAAATAACGTGAGGAATGATACTCGAAGAACGGGAAATACGAGGGAAATAGATTTTATGTAAAACTGGGTATTGACGTGTACGGAGAGGCGGGTAAAAACTTAAGTTGTGCGAGAAGTGCCTCTGGTGTGTACACTTAAGAGAATTTCTCGTGTACGTTTACGAGCGTTTCAGTCCGAAGTTCTTTTTTGCTGCTTTCCTAATTGTCCCGCCACGGTGTATAACAGTCGGGATATAATAACAATGGCAGGTGTTTTTAAATTGAGTACACGCAGCTACTTGGGCAGAAAATTATATTTACATTTTATGTCAGGAACATGGTAGCTCCGTGCGCGGTGCCATGTGCAGTTTATACCCTTTGATATTGGACTATTGGATTTACTATTATTGAAGCAAAATATATATACATGCACTGCGAAGTTTCGAATTGAACCGATAACTGAAAATTGTGCCACGCGGCAGCTATATTCCTATTAGATTTAAAGACTCGAACATTTAATACACGAGAACAGTGTTATAACATTTGAAGGGGATTAACGTTGATCCACGTGACTATTCGTAATTCAATTCAACCGCGCGAAATCCATTATGGGCAGTACGATCTTTATTCCGATATATTTATCGCATCGCAATTGATCCGATACAACTAGTAATATCGAAACCAATAATATATTAGGTATTGAGTGCTTCATTACTCGCTTCACTCGTAGGTAGGTCTTTTTATATCCGCGCGTAAGGCGAACTACTTATATATCCCCCTTAGTAATTCGTATACACGTATATATATATATAAGCTCACAGTTTACAGCGAGCATAGGTTACAGGCGACCGACTTCTTTTTTCCTGCCCTCCCCCCTTTTTCTGTCTCAAATGGCGCAATTTCGACTAATTTTACGAACGGATCATCCGCTCGATTGAACCGACAACGAAAATTCCCCCGGATAAAGCGAGCGGACCGAAGAAGGCGCCTGCACACGCTTCTCTCTCTCTCTCTCTCTCTGTATATACATAGAAAAAAAAGGAAAAGAGAGGGAATACGAACAACGAAAGAGAAAGAGAGAGAGAGAGAGAGGGAGAGAGAGAAGTGAAACCAGGAACGTTATTACAGAATCGAAAAAGCGAATGCACGCGCGTTATATTCGCTGCTCGTATACCGTCGGCCAAATCGAGTGCGAAGCGAAACGCGCTGAGAGCTAATTTTTGGCGCAAAGCGTTGCATACATTGTCGTGCAAATTCTCTGTGTTTATATGCATATGCATGTGTGTGTGTGTGTGTGATTTGGACGTATTCGACAGGCATTCGCATACTGGAATAGTTGTCGAGACTGGAAAATCCCTTTGATGCGAGTGGGGAAACGATTCTCTTAGACCGATGATGTGCGTTCATTCAAATACACCCGTAATATATACACACAGAAAATAATGAATTCGTTGTTCTTAGATGAGTTCAAATCTCAGGAAATGAGTCATTTCCTTGAAACTTTGATATCTTTCTCTAGGACTTGAAAAATCCTACAGTTGACTAAGAAAAGAAATTAAACCTTAAAAGATAAGCTTGCCTATTTTTTCGTTAAAATCCACAATAAAACGTGTGTTACAAAGTTTATATTTCAAGTGTTCACGTATGTCTCATACATTGTGTAGCATAACAAACAAAGCAATCGCAGATCCGGGCGGTATATGACTCGATAACAATTGGGACCTTATTCGAATTTTCAAACAGAGAGAAATTTTTCATGGAACAATTACTCTGCTCTTATATGGGGATATGTAAAAATCGATCGGTTATATTGACTTTATTATGTTTACCCCAAAAATTGTTGGCGTGTTTTTTTTTTCGCTATATACCGTGTGTACGTGTGCTCGATTGACCGGCTCCCATCCAATATTAATCTATCACATTTTTTAATATACGCCCGTGTATTCAAAAATACATATTGATAAATAATAAACACGGTTGTATACGCTATAAACTCTTTGAAGTATGTATTTCCTGGACAATGCAGCTGCAATTTTACCGAAGACCGGCTTCAGAATTTAATTTGGATATTGCAAAACGGTAGGGGAGTTTGTGCAAAAACCAACATCTATCTTTAAATTTAAATCATTCGATATTAATGAAATATAGGTGTTCATAAAGTACTCAATTTAATTGACATCGATTCTTTTTTTTCACGAATGGCAAAAGTTTATGCCTTAAAAATGTAGGACAAGTTTAAAATTCGACGCGATTTTCTTGTAAACGATAATGTAAACGGTCTCTTGTATCCGCGAGCTATTAAAAAATTAAAAAGAGGTTTACAAGTGCCAGCTGCGCATTAAACGTAAAATTCAATTAAAATCCTTGTCACGTTTAGCCGATATCGAACTACACTTATAGCCGTCGCGGCCCACTATTCATTACTAATCGATACCTAATTATCAGCACTATCGATAAAGCAAAGCGTGTATCGGCAGTGCTCGATCAACGAGCCAATCGTAAATCATAATCCAATTTCCTCGCTCTCGCTCTCTCTCTCTCTCTCTCTCGCCGCGTTTGCTTATATTTGACTGAAAATGCAGTTTTGCCCGACTATAAGAGGGGATATATAGGATACAGTACCAAGACGATAGCCGTAGAGTGAGAGAGTGAGTGAAAGAGAGAGAAAGAGAGGAGAGAGAAGTAGCTATGAGCGATCGATTTCGTCAGCGGACAAAAGTCATTGAAGAAGTCGAACGGGTTGGCTATGTAATTTTTCATACCTCGGCAATGGTGCATCGACTTTATATCCTCCCCTGTGACCCACGCTTTTATTCATTTCCTCCTCGCGACGAATACACGGGATGTGTATATATAGGCGGCGGCGACGAGGAGAGAGACGATTTATCGCCCAGTCGCAAAGGCTCTCTCCTGGCGCGATGCTCCAGAGGTGTCTCTTTCACGCATGTCTCTGTGTGTATAGCTCGCGCTCAGAGGGTGGCGCGACGGGCCTGGAAGTCAGAAGAAAGAGGAGCTTGAGACAGTGTCGCGCCGCGAGTTTTTGAAGAAGGAGACAAAAAAATGGTAGCGTCTGCTCTTCGGGCTATACGGGGGAGAAAGGGAGAGAGAGAGGTGCTAGGAACGCGATTCGCCTGCTTATTATCTTGGAGAATATTGGTATGCGCGCGTGGGAGTTGCGTGAGAAATTGGGGGGTGGGTGTCGCGACGTTAGCTCGCCTTTTGTCCTGGATGTTATATACGCGCGGAGCGCTTGACTTTGCTTATTTATTTCGCCCTGTTTTCTTAAGCTAATTTTTCGTTCTCTCCGGGAGAGCTTTTGTCAGAGTGGCTCTGTGTGCGTGTTTGTTTCCTACGGTGTCGTCTACTCCCCCCCCCCC
>UELU01141832.1:22920-38936 GCA_900490025.1 Megastigmus dorsalis
TCTCTCTCTCTCTCTCTCTCTCTCTCTCTCTCTCTCTCTCTATCTCACACTCCGACTGTTTATCAGATTTTGCTTTTATATAAGAGAAACAGTTGCTGTTCTTGAATTAAGGGAGTTTGGATGTATAGAAGTGCCCTGAGTACGGCGAAAAATGATGGGTCGTTGGTTTTGCCAAGCTGTGTATTCAATTTTTAAAGCTATACGCTCTTTCTTTTAACTTGAAAAAACAAACTCTTGTATATTTCTGAGAGGCTTTTTCTCGCTTTGGGAATTGTAGATTGTTTTATGTATGAAATAAAAAATTCGGCATTCGTGATTTGAGTATTTAGATTTTTAGTATTTGGAATTACGTTCTGTGAATAAGGAAGATGAGAAACGTATTTTTTAATAATCAAGTTTCTTGAAAGGATTTCAAGTTAAGTCGAAAAATATGTATTCATTATGCTTTCCAAGAATAATCGTATTGTAGAAATATATGAAAATATAAGACGTATGT
Organism: Megastigmus dorsalis; assembly: GCA_900490025.1. Lineage (NCBI taxonomy): Eukaryota > Metazoa > Arthropoda > Insecta > Hymenoptera > Megastigmidae > Megastigmus > Megastigmus dorsalis. The sequence continues at coordinate 23,417 of UELU01141832.1, forward strand.
TACACATCTTTTCTATGTGTGAATAATAGTGGATAAAGAACAAGAAAAATAACAAAAAGAATCTACATGATTATTATACATACTAAATTACTTTAAAGCATAAAACTACATTTCTGTATTTTAACACTTTATCTTAAAAATTATATACTAGTCGTTTGTAAAAAAAAATTCAGTTCAATATTGCATAGATTTGGCTTATTAGCAATTTTCGCGAAATTAAAACGCATATAAATTAGATGATGGAGGATATCTTGGCAAGGAGTATACCGTACCGAAAAACGATCAAAACGACGACACAAAACATAAACCTTATATTTATGCTGATTAATAGTCTTTATCATTCATGCCCGAATCCATCAATTGAATCAACTCGAGCATACAATATGAACGATCGCACAATACGTTACATCATGCATTTAATTATGCCTTATAAATATACATGGATGAATATCAAGGAGGTCATTGTATCAATATATAAACGAAGGCAGATTTTTCGTTAACGAAAAGGCCTTAAGTGCACGCTCTATAAAAATATGCAATTTATTTAATATTATACGCTACCCGGGACATTTATACCCTGACGCGACGCGCTTTACTTTTATAACGGCTCAAGTAAACATTTAATTTAAACATTTTCCCTGGCACTCAACTCGCGACTCCTCCTTATATATACTTATATAAATTCTTACTAAATGCAATTTGCCTGTATTCAACATTCCTTACATTCAAATCTTGATTCCCTTAGAATTTATTATTAAAAAGCAGCCCGCGCTTATTCCTATATACGCGCGCATTTATATTATATACATATACAGAAGCTGTACGCATACGCGCGGCACACAGAGTCGTTAGACGGTGAATAATTTAAAGATTGAATGTAAACCGAGGAGGCGAGAGAGAGAGAGAGCACCAAGTGCTATACGACGGTAGTAGGTATACGTTGCATAGGAGCTGTGAGTGCGCAGAGGAGGTGAGAGGCATTTCGCCGTAAAGTCGACCTGAAAAGGAAGTATCCGTGTACGGGACTTTTACGCCTCACAGCCGGCAAATAAGGGAAATTGCATATAATGAGTATAAAAGCGCCTGTGTCCTATTCGTGGAATGCGAAAAGCAAGCACAAGAGGCATTTTGGGTTTCACGAGATATACCAATTTGACTTCCTATTTTCCTCTCTTTCTCTCTCTCTGCCATACACTCCGCCAAACGTAATTCCACGCGTAGCCGAGTTTAACACAAAAAGAAGAGAAGGCGGAGAAGAAGAAGAAGAAGAAGAAGAAGAAGTATAAAAAGGAGTGAGGAACGAGAGAAGGAAAAAGTCGCCTCGCGAAGACTACACGACGACGACGACGACCCTCTCCCTCTCTCTTTCCCTCATTCTGAAGGGCTCGAAAGTTAATCCCGTCTTCATTTCATTATGAAAAGTTAGCGTAGCGTCAGTCCTTGGGCAGCGCGCGAGTGGCGCTAAGGGAAAAAGGCGAATCTTTTTCACAGGTCGCAAATTCTTTTCGCCTTAGTTTAGCCCCTTGACTCGCGAACAAGCTTCTCTTCTCACTCTCATTCTCTCCTCGCTCTCCACGATCTTTCCGAGCTAGCTTCATTTCTCTCCCTCCCCCTGTCTCTCTCTGCTGCTCCATGTTTCTTTCTCTTACCACTATCTTATTTTCGTCCTTTCTCGCCTCCTTCATCCGTCTCTCATTCTCTCTCTCTCTCTCTCTCTCGTACTTCTCGTTGCTCCCGTCTCCCGCAATGCCTCCTCTTCTCTTTTTTTCTTTCTCTCTCTCCAGCAGCCACCCGCGATAATGACGGTGCTTCGCGAAAACTTGCAAAGCAGCTTCTACTCACGTACTGAACTCGAAAGGCTTTCATACCTCTCTCTCTCTCACTCTTTAGCCGTGCGGAAGCTCGGTAGCATGTAACTAGGAGGTATATTAACGCTTTCTCTCTCTCTCTTTCTCTTCGCTCGCGCCGAAAGTTTTATCTGCGGGGGAGAATCGGGAAAAAAATTAATTTGAGATAAGACGCTCGGCCGCGAAAAAATATAGTTCTCTCTGCACTCCTTCTCTCTCTCGCTTCGAGTAGTTTGTATACACAAAAGGGATCGTTACAACCCGAGGCGAAATCAGAGAGAGAGAGAGAGAGAGAGAGAGAGAGAGAGAGAGAGAGAGAGGTATAGAGCTTGCAAGCCCTCGTTTGAATTCTCGAACTTTGGCGCGCGCGCGTGCAATAACAAGGGCCCTCGAGGCTTATATGCTCGCGAGTACGACTATTTTTCATAATAGTGCCGCGATAAATATTGCAACGAAACTCCGTCGGACAGTTTACGCAGCCGCGAGTGAGAACCGGCCGATATTCAAAACTCTCAAATCTCCCGTGGCGCGCGCCGCTGTTTACTTCGGGAGCCTCCTGCCTCGGAGCTGTTTCTCCTGCAGCTTCGCTTCTTCTTTTTCGTTCGCCCACACTTCCGCTTCTAGGCATTGAGATCCGTGCGGGAGCTCGATTATATCGTTGCGTTGTTCTTCTCGGCCGGCGCGACTATGAGGGTTGTTAGCTTTTTTATCTCTCGAGATGTGCGTGTAACTGCGCGGAAGAGGCAACTTAATTTTCTTGACTCTTCCCGATGAGATTATAGCGTCTTACCCGTGTATTGACGGCAACGTCGCGGCTATTGCGCTACGCTCGCGCTGCTTTCGACGCTTGCGGGATTCTCTTTTCTTTTTTGGTAATGCGCGGAGAGCGAAGACGATCTTTTCGAATAATTAAAATATTGCTATTTGTATATTGCGAATCAGTATTTCACGGGAATATTGGGTTGTTAACAACGTTAGTATTGTAATTTAGATATAACAGTAATTCACTATGGTCAATAAATTCCTCAACAATATCGATAATTGGAATTTTAACGCTTTATTATACGAATAAAAATTATTGCATATCTACGTGGATATTGTCAACGCACCGAATTTACTTTACACAAAGTTTAATTTTCAGCGCTCGTAAAACATGCGAATATATATTGCCTAACTAATTGATCTAAATCCAAAAAATATCATTCGTAAGATTTTTATCGAAAATATTATGTACAAAATTATATTTAATTATATATGCTATATTACCCCATTTTCTTTACTTCATGAAAAAAAAAAAAAAAAAATTATTAAGCAACGAGATCGTGCGGGAGGCAAAGTCGCGCGGGTGTAAAACTATAGTATAAATATTCTAAGCAGCTGCCGAGGCATTATCTCAAAACAAACTCGGCCGTCTCAGATTAAAGCACTGCTACGTGCTACCATAATTATTCAACTAGGGAATAAGAGCCCGAGCCCAGCTCACGTACAATATAGTATATATACGCATCGTATTAGAACGAGTTCTCGCGCGCATCACACACCGGTACAGACTCTCTCTCTCTCTCTCTCTCTCTTGCGCGCGCGCCTCAAGAGCCACTAAATAATGACTGAGAAAACAGCATCATTAGATATGATAGAAGCGCGATTAATTAAATACCAATTTCACAACAGTCGCGTGTCTAGCGCGTCGGTAATGCACAGCCGTGGATAAGGAGCTGCTGTGCGCGGCGCGTGTAAAACGAGTCCGTTAAATGCAAACATATGTATATAGATGGTGTATAGACTCGCGAGCAGGGCACTAGAAATGTTTATGAATCGATGCTATGGCTGAATGCCGCTGTAGTACTGCCGCTTGCAACGACTGCCTCCACTGATAACTCCCCGGAGGCATCATTTTCTCACAATAGGCGAGCATAAAGGGGCGAGGGAGACAGAAAAAAAAACAACTGAGGATAGAAGGGGAGCTGAACTGCGCGTAGGGAATAACGAGGAAAAATAGAAGTAGATCGACCTGGAATCTGGGAGAGAGAGAGAGAGAGAGGAATTGGCATTTGACGAATATTCGATCGGGAGGGTATGGGAGCACCGAGAGAGCGCCAATGCAAATCCATCCGAAAATTAAGCGGCGCGCAAAAGAAAGAGAAATACATATATATGCCGAGGCGGCGGGGTTCAGCCGGACTCGTTTAAACCGTGCATTGAATTAATCGTCGCGCGAATAAAAGAGGACCGCGCTGCAGCGACCAACGCGAGGGAACGAGTGCCACGATCATGCGTTCATTTATCAGGAGAGTCGCGCGCGGCAATTACGCTTAGAGTTAAGGTCGACGAAATCGTCGAAATTGCACGCGGAGGGGTGGGCCATAGCACACTGTAATTAATGTATTTACCAGAGATTCATAAAATCGTCTCTCGAATTATTGCTTATAGGTGCGGGCAGTGAGAGCGACAGAGAGAGAGAGAGAGAGAGAGAGAGAGAAAGAGAGTCAATGGGACACGGTAGTGCTTTTGTTCCACGAGATATTTGCGAGTGCGAGAGACACGCGTGAGGTTAATTGATATGTTTCAGCGCAGGTCCCCGGCTGATATTTGCATATCGTGGATCGCGAGTAATTGGATAATATTCGACGACGATGATTTTTCGTGCGCGTATCTATATTCATTCGTTTGTATAGGAGAGCTTGTTTAATTAGTTGCGTGCAGGCGGGTGTGCGTGTTGCGTTAACACATTAGCGAAGCTTGACGGTATTTTTGTTTGTCAAACACTCTTGCGGCGAAACTAAATATACATACATAAATGGGCAAATCGTGGAAAAGTCACGCTCGTAAGTTACATTTTATTTGATTTGGTATGTATATAACTATTGTACTGTGCCGCGATAAATTGAATGGTTACATTAACTGCGCGGGATGCGCGGCGCGTGAGTTTATACTGTTAATAAATTCATTGCGAGGTTACGAAAAATAGTGAGCGAAGGTGCGTGAAAGTGTGCTATGCATATATGCGACAATAATGCTGCCCGACGTTATCGATTGTTTTCAATATTTTTATGAATATACTGAATTTTTGGATCTGCGAAAATTGTGAATGTCGACAAAATTAATATTTCGTAAATCTTTGCTGTCTCTCACTGAACAGTTATTGAATGGGAAATGTATTGCATTGAGTGAATAAAGAAGAGTCAAGCTTTTTACTTTTATGATAAAAGGATTGAATATTAGATTGCGTCTTCGAGATTTTCACGAATATATTCTGAAGAAATTTTTTGAACAATCTTTACTCCGTAGATGCATCGTATACCTATGTAGAAAAGGCTTTTTTAAAAGAGGATCTTTTAATATTAAACGTACATCTATATGCTTCTCAAAAAGTAACTATTTTACATATTATAATACAAAGTGAATTATTATGAAACTGTGTCCTTATATAAGCTTCGATTTAGCATATAGATCAATTTGAAAAAATGTAAATTGAAGTGGTTCTGCTGCCATTTTCCATAAAGGCATAAAGCTTTTAGTCCAATATTCTCAAGTGGCCGATAGTTGTATATCTCAAGTTGATGTATGCCCCACCTATTCCTTTTAATCCTCGAGCACATAGACGAAAAAACCATGACGGATGAGCTATTCGAATAAATTGGCATTATTTGTATCCGCAAAATACTTATATACACAGGACGCGCGCCTCTCGATAAACAAATGAATAGACACAAATCAGGGCGGAGAACTCATGTACTCAACAGCTTCTTTCTCTCTCTCTCTCTCACTGTCTCTTTCTCTCTCGCTCTCTCCCTCTCTCTCTATCAGACGTGTATGCGCGCATGTGTGTAATGTGTACGCGTGCTCGCATACGAGCGATGCCTTATATATATACACGAGTGGCGGAGAGCCATTTCTATACGACGTTGATCAATGACTCGAAAGCAAAGAAAGAGTAGGAGAGAGAGAGACGTATTATTAGGGGGCGCGGTCTACTTTCCTAAAATCTTGCAAAGAAGAGGCATTAAGGGCCCATAACGTCATTTGTACTTCCTTAACTTTTCTCTCTCTCTCTATATCTCGCTCAGTCGGAGCTAGAAAGGAAAACCTCAAAAAAAAAAAAGGAAGGAAGGAAAGAGAGTGAGAGTTTAGCGCGGGAATGAGGAAAAGAATAGAGAGAGAGTGGCGCCTTCTCGAATAAATGCGATAATACTTGGGAGCACACGAACAAGCGGTAGGAGAAGAGAGGATAGAGTAGATTTTGGCGCCAAGATGAAAAAGGAGGAGATGAATGAAAAATATTACTCGCGGTGAGTGGCTTTAATAAGGGCAATGTGTCATAGCCCCCGGACTGGATTGATCCCGCGATGAATGTTCCCCTTTGCTGTTTTTTTCCCTCTTTCTCCTCTGCCCTCCTCTTTCTCTCTCCCTCTTGGCGAACGAAATATCATAATGTTTCAAAGTGCAGTTTTGTTTCGGGCCAAAGAAAAAAAGAACCAAAGTACTCCAGATAATGCGAGAAATGTATCAGAGTCACGAGGAGGCGAGAGCATGTGAATGTTTTTCGAAGAGCTCCGCTTCGTAAACCCCTCATATACATGAGTGAAGGAGATTGATCGTTGCATACGGGTTACTTGAAAAAGTCATTACCATCGTGCTCATTAATTATTTTAAGCTGTTTATTTGCACTTATTGCGTCGACAATTTTTTTCCCCCACCGAGTCGCAATAACGTGCAGCGTGTATAAATTTGCGCACGCGCAACAAACATCATACATTGATAAGTCAACGTCAAATTATCGTAATTGAGAAAATTTTGCCGACGTCCGAGAGAAATAAAGTTTGCGCAGTGCTCCTTTTTTTTCGAGGGGATACTCTCGCGATTTTCTTTGAGGGTGAAAGGTGTTGTCAAGTTTGCCGGTAATAGGCTAGTCGCGCAACTTTGTTTTTCTAGTTAATTCTCGAGGAAGTTTTAAAACTATATATATATATATATATATTGAGTTGGGGGTAGGTGGATAGGGCGGTGGCTGGCGATGTTGTATAATATACGCTATAAATAGGAAAATAAACTTTAAGCTAGAGTTGTACTTTAAGCGTCAGATAAGTTAAGTGCGTCGTTAAACGAAATACGTGGGGATGTCATACTGCACCGATATAGCTATAACAATATAACATCGTTTGAATAGACTCCTTTACTGCACGCTCGCTGCCGAATAAATGGATGACTCCGAAGTTTCGAGTTTTTACTGATTTCTTCCGTGTAGCGCGCGAATCCAACGTCGAGTAATTGTTCGTGTTTTAATACAGTGCGTTAAAGTTTCATTCGATTCACTTGAGTGTATAGTCGATGAATATGTTCAAGGAAATTAGCTTGGACTGCATTTTTAGTGGCCTATGATTGTAATATCTCCAAGATTATATTCTTATATAAAATACCTTTATGCTCTCCTTAATTTTGAGCACGGTATACTCAAAATTATCAGGGTCGAAATTCACCTAATCGCATAGGATTTCCGGCAACGATTATATGCACTTGCTAATTGGGACATAATCCTTGACGAGTGATTCCCTCTATCCAAAGTACACTGGCGGCGACCGAACTATAATATACTCGAAGCCGGTGTGTCGTATGGGTTTGGCGTGCGCTGGTATCGAGAGAGCGCAATATCTACGACTATATGTGCAAACTCGCCCAAACAAGACAATCAAGGCTCTTTTGTGTCTTCGGCTGGGCTGGGGCGCGAACGAGCTCTCGGATAATTTCCAATGGCACACTCGGGGCGTGCACACACCGACGGGCAGACAAACGCCGAGAGACACAGGAGAGCGGCTACAGCTGTGAGCCAGAGAGGATTTCGGACTTTGCACGTTTCTCCTTGGACTGCGGAGGCGAATTATCAGTGCAGCGCCGGTGGATAGATAGAAAGTGGAAGAGTAGAGCTGCGGTGTAGCTTGCCGCGGCCGCCCGGTTAGCCATAGGAAATTTCGCCTTCCCGTAACTCCCCCGCCGCCGCACCTGCACATCAGAGAGTCCAGTATACACACACACTGCTCTGTATACATACGTGTATAGACGTATAGAGTAGGCGAAGATCGCTCTTAGGATCTTGGGAGCAGCTCAGCGGCAGAGCCATCCCTTGGGAAATTGGTTGCGCTCCTTCCAATCGACTCTCTCTCTCTCTCTCTCTCTCTCTCTCTCTCTCTCTCTCTTTCGCCTAACTTTTATTTTCTCCCAGGGACCAGCGACAAGAAAATAACGCGAAACCAAGCTCCACGCGCGCACAGCCTTTGCTTCTTTCAGAGCTCGAGCGAATCGTCGTTTTCTTGCGAGCGAGCGAGCGCCTTATCGCCGCTTAACTTATGTTACGTACGATCCGGCCGACAGCTGGGCTCTTCTGTGCGCGACTATAGCGGCCCCAACGGCGGTGGCGGCGAACGATTCACCCCAGAAAAATAGCTGGATGAACGAGGCTTTATCGAGGCGGTTTTCAATTTTCGCGCGGCAAGAGGTGCTCAGGGTGAGGAGAGAGCCCCCGAGAGAAAGGGCCGCCGTCGCGCAGCGCGCGATGAAAATTCGTCTTTTCCGGCAAGGAGAAAATCGTTTCCGTACGTTACGTCGCTCGAGACGTATGGGAGGCGACTTCTCGCCCGCCATTTGCCTCGAGTCCGATGGTGCTTTTATTGTTTTATTGGGTTTTGTACATATATAGGTATTGATGATGATGCGTACACAGGGATGCGTTAGTATTGATGCGGAGCGTATACCATTAATGAGGAAGTAAGTGGGATTGGCGATGCGAGACGGATGGATGAGGATTTAATTTTCCCTAGTTGAGGGAGTTGCGGAGGAGTTTTTAATTTTCGGAACAGATTGAAAAGATTATGGGATTTGGTACAGTTGCGAGGGGGAGAGCGTGGGTTTTTTTTTTAAATTTGAGGAGGAAAAAAATCAATCATTGCGGGCTTGATTTTTTGAGGAAAATATTGAAGGGACGTGATCGAAATTTATGATCGTATATTTGATGAACCCTGATCTACTTTTCTTATATTTTTTTTATGTATTTAAAATTAAAATTTTGGTACAGTTCAATTGTTTAGCCAGTTTAATTGGTTTTTGCCTTTAATGGGATGTGTACGCAATAGTTCTGTAATTAATTCATAATATTATTTTAACTTATAACTTTTTTCTGTGATTTAAGTCATTTTCAAATCTATTTCGAAGTATTGTAAAAATGGAAGAACTTTTACATAAATTTGTCTAGGTTTTGAATGTGTTCATACAGTCTATAACCTTGTTTAACAACTCATAAAGCGTATTTATGCAGCAAAGAAAGATATATGTTTAATATAAAAGTATAGTTATACTATTCCCCTTTTAAGACATAAATATAGATGAAGAATAATGTAGAATCGATTTCTACTTTACTTGCCTGCCCTGAAAAAGTTCAAAAAGTTTTTACTGAATTCCAGAAAATGTTTCTTTTAAAAAGCATTTTTCAAACTTGAGAACCTGCAGATGAAGTAATATTTCTTTAGTAGGTATTTGCTTCAATTGAATAAAATTCAGCATTGCTGTAATATTAATTACATTTCAATGAAGTTCTGAAGTAAAGCAATAGGGTAACCGATGGTATTACTGGGGATCTGTAGGACGTATCACGACTTGGAGCGTTCAAATAAAAATATATATATATCAGCAGTTGCGATTTTTTTTCTTTTCATATAATTATTTGAACAATGAATGTAAATGTGGCGTCAATACAGTTATTACTGCGACCATGCAGCTATTACTACGCATTAAATATTGCGGATATGGTATTATTGTGCTGCAATTACTGCTACAGATTTTTTCTTTATATTCACAAAAATAAATTTTATGTTATTGTAATAGAAACAGCATCTATTGTATAAACAACTATATTAAGAGCCAACTCTAACGTAATTCTCGCAGCGATATTGACATATTTTTTACAAAAAAGATGGAAAATATGCGTTGGTTTTGAGATTATGCCGTGCAATCAAAATATCCCGCAGTAATACATGTAATCGATAGTTATATGTCTATGAAACTATTACTGCGGATGGATATACGATATATAATAATAAATTGTCAGTAATATGTTTTCCGCTGTTTTTTCCGCATAGTTTATATCAGTACAAAGTAAAGCAACTGTAAAATATTTTTTTAATTCTTTATTTGGTTAAAAAATTTAATATCTTTCACTTCTACTGTTAAGGAATTCACAGCAATACCTTCCAACGCAGTAATACCTTCGCTTACCCCAGTCAAAGTTTCTTCAAATTCATAATTAAAAAAAAAAGTAATAATAAGAATAAGAATTATAAAGAACGCAGCGGAGATCTGCTATGTTCTTCAGGCGTCGGGGAAATTTCGTTTAGCCACAATGACGCTCGCGCCAGAGTTAACCTTCTCACGAAAGTTTCATCTGGTGTACCTGTAGCTCACCGCTGACTGACGCACAAAACGTAATATCTAAAATTACAATTTTCCCAACTTTTAAACTTGCAATTCTCGCAATCTGCATAAGGCTGCACTCGTGTTAAATACAATTCATTTCCTGCAATCCTAAAATTCGTTTAATTTCATCGGGCCAAATGTAAGACCATTCGAAAAATCACTTAGCCGCGCACATTATCATTTATATACAGCAGGTCTGCAATATATAATCGGAAATGATTTCTCGTTGCGCTGCGGTCCGAACGAGAGGCCACACATCAGCCGAGCAGTAGCAGCAGCAGCAGCGGCGGCCCTCTTCTAACAATTTATCTCGCGCGCGGTAAGACCTTATCGAGCGCAACTCCTCGAGAGCAGAGGCGCGCGGCGGCGGCGGTGGCGGCGGCAGCAGCGCGGGGGCCATTAATTTGGCGAATATAAACACCGGCCTTAAGACGCGAAATTGAAAAAAGTTGGCCCGAGTGAGAAAGCTCTCCGCTATATATAGCGTGCAGAAGGAGAGGGGGAGGGCGGCAAGGGGGATGGAGGGAAGGGGGTGAGACTTTGAAAAACTCGCGGCGCTGCGCTGCAGCATTGCACGCGGCTGGCCGCGCGGTAATTAGTCCCATCCGTTTCACGGTTCCCGCTCGCACAGCACACCTACCCTCTTCATCTCTTACCACCTCTTACCGCCAGATTCCCGACCGTATATCTGCCCGGCTGATTAGTTGATTACTACATTCTCGTGTGTAAGCGGCGCCTCGCTCCGAATCGCTCTTAATAACGGCCCTGTTTACGCGCCCCAAGTCCTTCTTCTTCTTCCTCTTCCTCTTTTGGCTCTCGAGAGCGGGGAAAAAATGGAGCGCCCAGAGGAAATGATGCGCGGGTAAAGCGCAAAGTTTTTGAATTTCCGCGCCGACGACGAGTGGTTAATAGCGAGATTCTGCTGCTGATGCCAAGCGTTGTTATTAGGCGACCACTTAAGACGCATTCCGCAGGCGCTGTTATTAACGCGTTGCGTGCGTGTGTTGCGTGTGCCTGCGAGTGACGAGAAAATGTTGGTGCGAGGCTTTAATTGCCGAGGCCTATCGATGCGTGAGTTTCGAATAATTAAAATGGTTAATCTTATATTATATTTGCAAAATCTTCGCTGATCGTCCAATTAGTGACCTGTGATTTGCTGGATTCGTTAACGGGTATATGTCATTAATTATTGTTTTATCGAGCACTAACAATAATATCTACTCGTTAAATTTAGATGTTGCGCTCGGTGCTGATATTGGAATTAGTTTGGTTTTTAAGTGGAACTTATATTGCTCGTTGATACATTTTAGATGATAATTTCAACTTAAAATTGTTTTCGATTTGTTGCAATATTTACAATAATACTCAATAAAATACTGTTTGGTTGATAGTATTATATAACATATGCGAATAGCTTTTTAAATAACTTTGAACTCTTGAAATTTGTACACATTTTTTAAAGCTTTTATAAATTGTTTTTTCATTCTCTGACTTAAAATTAAATGGCCCTTGACATAGGTTTAGCAATTTAATCGGTTCGGCAATATAGCTATCACACCAAAATATATACACAGGTCAAAAGTAGAAACCCATTCTTTGTAAATATAACCAATATTTTTCATCGATAAACAATTGTATTTTTCCACTTTTTTTTTATCACATAATGCGATTGTCCAATTTCAATGAATTCGCAAGTATTTGTCTTTAAAAATAAACAACAGTCACGTTTTAATTGTTACAGCATCAAAATCAAATATTTACTCTTTCGAAATAAAACACTTCACAAAAATAAAGCGTAAGCTTTTCAAACTTTTTAAAAATATAACTATATATATATATATATATATAGATCGGTTAACCCGCTTTTATCAAATGAATTTAAAACTGAATCGCGTGCACCATTATCCCGAAATCCTCTCATCCAAAACCAAAAACAAAAGCAGTGGAGGAAAATCGTCGACAAATAAAAGTTATTATCAACATTACCGATTTCTCCAACGAATCGTACAGCGCGAACGGACAAATCGACACGCTCTTTCACCGAACAATACGTTCTCTATAAAAACTTGCACTAATCAATCTCTCGCTCTACCCGCAGCAGTGCGAGATTCACGCGATCAAAGCCCTACATATAGCTGCACTGTATGGACTGCACCGCCGATATATTTCAAAACACCGCAGCACTGCTAAGGCCCGCCTCATACGTAACGCATCACGCGCTAAAACCTTATCAAACTTATCGCTCGTTGCGGAATTTCCCATTCGATTTAACCGCTATAGCTATGATTTCTCTCTCTCTCTCTCTCTAAACGCCCTGATCCATAAAAATTTCATGTTCCCAGACGGTCTATACTCTCGGCCCACATAAATTGTCTCAATCGAAGCCTTCGGTGAATCAGGAAGCCGTATCCCGGATCTTGCGGAAGCAAAAGACGGATGCTCCCCTGCGGAGCCAGGCGCAAAAAGCAATGATTCGTCCTTTCCGCCTCTCTCTCGGCAGGGGATGATAGCCCACGAGAGAGGCAGTCGCGCGAGAGAGCGAATTAATTATACCACAATCGATCCAAGTGTATATGTACACGTGGGTAATGCGACAATAGGCGAACGAGGGAGGGATCAGGGAGGAGAGTGGCACGACTGCACAAACGTTAACGGGAAGTCGCACAATCATGCCGTCAATTTGTCGCGGTCGGACGCGCGTCTTCTCTCTCTATCTCTCGCTCTCGCTCTCGCTCCCTCTCTCTCTTCCTCCGTGCAGGCGTGTACGTATAGCGTCTGCAGCCCTGGCAGCCGAAGAAAACCCGGCACAGCTCCTCCGCGCCATTGTTATCGCCGCTGTGTGGACGCCGAGAGAACAATGGCAGCCAGAGAGCAAGTGAGGGAGAGAGAGAGGGAGAAACGCTCTCCCCGCGGAAAACATATAACTCGAGCATAGTAGGCGACAGATAGTCTCTCTCTCTCTCAGTCGGCGGGCTACATATCCGTGCACTGCTTTCGCGCGCCATTCCGCCCTACTTCGTTCGACAGGATTTGGCAATATTGAAGATGCAGGCGAGCTGTCGCGCTATCCACGCTTCGCTGCTTCCTTCTCTGCCCTTCTCTCTCTCTCCCTCTCTCTCTCTCTCTCTCTCTGACTCCTTCTTTTTCCCCCCTTTTGCTCTAAATGCCATACGCGTATATATAGTCCCTCTCGTTGTCGCGTCGACAACGACGACGTTACGCCGCTCGCGCGCCGTATATAGACGCAAAAAAGCCATCGTGCACGTGTCTGTGTGTGTAGGTATGTGTGTACGCGCGCACGTCGAGGTTTTCTAGCCGAATGAAAAATGCTCCTTTCGCGCGGAGGCTTCTTTGTTCTCTCGGGCTGGTCGTCGAGGCTGCCGCGACTACGACGCCCGACTGACACGCGCTCGCGCACAGCCGCGGCTATTGTCGGGCAAAAAGCTCAGCTGCCGCAGCCGTTGAGCTACACGTTTCGATTTCCCGAGACTAGCTGTGTTACGGGCTCTGCTACTGCTGCAGCTGCTATACTTTTTTAACACGACGCGGTTGTCGCTAGCCCGAGCTTTACTGTGCGGCCGTCGACGGATTTCCTAAGGAGCGCTTCACGCACGAGGGAGTGCTTTTTTTGAGGGCTGCTATTCTCTTTTGCGGGATTTCTCTCTCTCTCTCTCTCTCTCTCTCTCTCTTTCGGGCGTTGTACTTGTATGTATGTATTTGTGTGTGTGTGTAGCCGCGGCGACGATGGAATTTCTAATGATAATGGCCTTCGCGTTTTGCGAGCGTAGCTGATTTTCCACTTTCCTTTGCTTGGCAGATTCAGGAAGTGCGATAAATCAGATTCGGATCAGTGAGCTTTTTCTTCCAGCAACAATAGCTTTGGATAAAGCAGTATATTTGTTTGATATTTATTTTTTCTTTTCTTGTTTAATCTATGTACCTTAGTTAGTGAAAAGCTCCTATAATGGAATAAATTATATTTTATATAATATTCGTGATGTATATCGAAATTAAACTTCGTAATTTTCTATATACATACTATATTTGAAATTGTTAAAATAATATTATATATCCATAAAAAAATTACTGATTATTTTCAAGTTGGCTGGAAAAATTCATCATAAAGTAAATCAACGTTATCAATTCGTTCCGCTAAGAAAGCACAGCTAAAAAAAGAACAAGCGGTAAATCAAGTGCAGCCGACTTCGAGAGATGAGGTTCTCCTTTAAAGAACGACACGAAGCAGCAATTGAACTAATTTTCATGAAATTCAAATCTTCTGCTCGACATTCGAAACCTCTTTCTTCTTACAAGAATATGCGAACTGTCGATGCCGAAAAAATTTACATCTTCAAGGTTTTTATAAGTAATCGTCCGGAAAATACGAGGAGGTTTCGACTCCATTAACTCGTGCACGCGACTATACGCTACTGCCAAAAGGAGGAAGGAACGAAAAAAAAAGCGACGAACAAGAACCGATCTCGAGACTTTAAGAGAAGAGAAGAACAAGAAAAAGAATTTAAAAAAAAAGCGAAACCATTGCATATATATAGAAAAGCGTAACTTAAGGCCTTGGGAATATAGCCGATGAATTTTCAAAAATTAATTCACGAACTTAATTAAGAAGTTTTATTGCGTTCCGCGCTGACTGGGCTCGCGAAATTTGCATAATTATCGCCGGCACGGAACGAACTGCCCTACCCATTGTAGGCCGCGCTACCGCAGCCGCTTCTTCTTCTTCTTCTTCTTCTTCTCCTCCTTCTTATTCTTATTCTTCTCCCTTATTCTTTAGGCGCGCACGCCGCGGTTGGCCCGTACAATGGCAATCTTTCTTTCTTTTCCGGAGAGATAGAGAGCTTCTTCTCTCTCTCTCTCTCATTCTCCCTCTAGTCCCGCGATGAGACACCGCAACACTGTTAAAGCAAAGTAGGTGAAAGAGGATAGCCGGAGGGTAAGGGGATGGGGTGAGTCCATTTCATTGCTTTAAAATTGAAATAAAAGTTCAAATTAACTGTTGACGACATGTTTAAAATTTCAATCGTTTTTTTTCTGATAATGACAATTGTATTTATGTTGCATAATTATAGTGGTCTAAATTGATAATTGCCAATTTTCGAATTCAAGGGTTTTAACATTATATATATATAGATTGAAGATGCATAGAAAAGAAGAGCGAGAAAAAGAAAGCAGAGGAAGAAAACAAAATAGAAGAA
>UELU01141832.1:38956-53882 GCA_900490025.1 Megastigmus dorsalis
GATAGAGAGCTTCTTCTCTCTCTCTCTCTCATTCTCCCTCTAGTCCCGCGATGAGACACCGCAACACTGTTAAAGCAAAGTAGGTGAAAGAGGATAGCCGGAGGGTAAGGGGATGGGGTGAGTAGGAAGGATGTGCTAGATCGACCTTCCGTGTTGGAGCTCTTATAGGTAATTAAAGATTTTAATGTAACCGGCTGCGCTTTAATCCCCGGCCCCTCACTATGGATTTTTCTTATTATATTTGCTTCTGCGTGTTTCCTCAAGGATTTTTCGACCGATTTATTATCAACTTAAGTATTCCACTTAAAGGGAATAATTAGTTTTATCAAAACTAGACGAAGAATGAATAATGTACCACGCTATTGTCAGTAAAGAATTTATCTTTTAGTCCATTTCATTGCTTTAAAATTGAAATAAAAGTTCAAATTAACTGTTGACGACATGTTTAAAATTTCAATCGTTTTTTTTCTGATAATGACAATTGTATTTATGTTGCATAATTATAGTGGTCTAAATTGATAATTGCCAATTTTCGAATTCAAGGGTTTTAACATTATATATATATAGATTGAAGATGCATAGAAAAGAAGAGCGAGAAAAAGAAAGCAGAGGAAGAAAACAAAATAGAAGAAGAAAAGAGAACGGAGGACTTGGATAGACGAAAGGTATAAAAAAGAGCAAGGATAGGATCAAAGAAGGGAAACACCAGCAGAAAAAGATATAAAAAGAAAGGAAAGTATTGAAGGAGTGAGAGAGAAAAAGGACATAGAGAAGGAAGGTATAACTGCCCAAAACGAGACAGAAAGAAGGAAAGAAAGAAGTCAAGGAAGAAGAATAAAGAAGAGAGAGAAGAGTTGATTAAAGACATTAGAAAAAATAGGATGAGAAAGAGAGCAGGCAAGATAGAAAAAGAAAAAGAAATATGAAATAGAGTGAGAATAGGCAAATAGGAAAATGAAGTATTTTAGAATAGAGAGAGAGAGAGAGAGAGAGAGAGAGAGAACAAATGCTGGATGGCGACCAGAAGGAAATAGACTAAGGAACAACACATTTGTATATGTAAAATTTGTAAAACTTAAAGTTAAATAAAGATACATTATTATTATATATATTGACATGTCTTAAAAATCAACCGTGGGTATTATTATTTGTAGTATAGATTAATTATAATGTTCAATATTTGTTTACGCATACATATCGATCGCTAAATTCTAATAACACAAAGCATTTAATAACTGGGGCCATGCTTTACGATGTTACTATTAATTTCACAAATAAATATGTTTTACGTTAATAATGTAACAAGAAAATTAAATAAAGCTGTCGATTACAATTTATTTGCTAAATTATAGTACAATATATACATTATGCAGATTTAAATTACAAAAAATATACGTATTATGCACCAGTGGAGTACACAATCGCATTTCACTGAGTATTTTATGTATACATAATTCAGTGTAATTAATTATTGAAATATTAAATTAATTTATTTTATAATAATGAAATACTTATATATGCCGATTAAATGTATTCTCTTACATTTAAAGTGACTCTCTTGACTTCTACTCACGTTGCTATTTCCACTTATTTGTATTTTTTATGTTATTAGAAATATCAAATGTATTTCTTAACTATTAAACCGCACGCAGAAATGTTTATTAAATTGAAAAGTATATCTTACAAGGCTATGGAGTAAATACAACACCTGTAATAGAAATAAAAATACTCTGTCAGTTGAAATTTCGACTATCGAGTAAGATAAAGCTGCCCCTATTCGCAAAAGATATGCTCATTGTTACGAATAACACATACAGCCTCGAATTTATATTTTTTTTTTAATAATTTAAAATTTTCCACTCTAAATAATTCGTGGAGGATAAAAAAGAACATATTTAACTCGGATAATTTTCGTCGGAATAAACGCTTCTAAACTGGGCCCGCGCGCGTCTTCTTCACTGCCGGATCATCCGAGACAAGGATTAAGCACTAAAAAAATTCAAAAGGTAATCCGCCGGTGGTGGGGAGGGAGCTGGGCTAATCCGAGTCGTCACCAGACTCGCCCCTCCTCCTTCTCCTGCCAAAAGAAGCACTGCAACGAAATAGAGATAGAAGATAGCGACAAAACGGCAGACTGAATTAAAAATATACGAAACGCAAACAAACAGCTCGTCCTGCCTATCTCCTTAACTCGTCCACCCGACCCACCCTTTTAATCCCGTTACTCCCCCAAAAATCTCCGCTGCAGCTTTTCTTACTCGTAGAGTTTCCATCGTGAGCGAGGGTAAGAGAGAGAGAGAGAGGTTGAACCTCGATACAAACGACCCTATACAGGAAACACTTTTCAGCTGGCGTATGAAAAGAGAGTAAAAAGCCCCAGCTCACCGAGAGAAAGATTAAGAGGGGGCGCCGCTACACACACTAACACACTCACTTACACGGAAAGCCGATAAAAAGAGAAAAACTGGAGGGAAGTGAAAAGAGCGAGAGAGGGAGAGAGAGAGAGAGAGTGAGAGGAGAGCTCCGATCCTTTTTCCAAACCGAGGTAGAATGGAAAGCAACTTTTCTCTCCTCCCTCCCGCGCTCCGGCGGCGGCACTAACAAGCTGTAAAGCGCGGTGGCGGCGGCGGTGGCGGCGGGGGGCAACTCTGCGGAGGTGCCGGTAGTCCCCAAACATCGGTTTCGCGCAACGGGCTGTTTCTCACGGAATCGGCTGCTACTGCTGGCCTCTTACCACCCACCCCGCTTCCCCCCTCCCCCCTCCCTGCTACTGCCTCCTTTTCTATCCATTGACACCACCCCGAACGCCATCCATTAAGCGCCGCCGCCGCCAACGTCTCGGGGAGACCTCTCGCTTACTTTCTTTCGGCGATAGCCTGGCGCCCAACCGAGAGAGAAAGACAGAGAGAGAAAGAGAGGGAGAGAGCCTGTTAGCCGCACTGCGCTTCTCCATAAACTTGCGTTCTCCTCGTCCTGGTAACGTCTAGCTCCATTGTTGTTTTGCTCACGCCTCGATTTTCTCTCTCTCTCTCTGCCTCTCAACCTTTCTTTTTCTATACACTTACCGCAATGGTTACAACATTTTTGCGGTTCACTAGATTTCGAGCGATAAATATCGTTTGGAGAAATTATATAACCGAATCGCGAGCGAGTGTTTTATCCACGTTGTACGGCATTTTTCCTCAAGTACCGTTGGTTTAGCTTGTTGATGCGGCTAATACCCTGGTGTATTTTACAAATTAATTCTTGTGAATATATTGCAGCTGTGTATTCTTTTTACGATTGTCGGTATATATGCATTTTTATATTTATCCTGATTAAATAGCTATAGCGTCTACTCTACAAGTCTAGTGACTGTTACTACTTAAAAGCATGAAGCATTAAGTAGTAATAGATATTTTTCAAGTTATTAATTATAACTATATGCAGATTATTTACCCAAATCGACTAGATGTGAATATATATATATATATAAGTTTCAATAGAAAGTCAGAATGTATATAAGCGAAAAAAGAAATCGAGGTTCCTGTAATTACCACTTCGCTCAAAAGCTAGGAGAAATATGAGGTTAAAATGGGAGTGATTCGCGAGAATTTGCTTAAAAAAAATATTTTACGCTTATCATCGTCAACAATCTTATGTATAAATTCAAATGCAAGTCATGCCTCTCATAAAATGCGGAGCTTCGCCTTAAAAGTGCGGTGTTCGGGTACGAAAGTAAATGAAGTGTAATGAATCAAGAGCTCGTTCATATTTTCATTTATTAATTCCTGCTTTTACCCTCCCGCAGCTTTCTAGCATTATTAGACTTTCTCAAAGATTATATACGAGAAACCAGGAGGAAGCCGAGAGAAAAAAGTTTTCGGGCATTGTGCCTTTATTAATAATGTGCTCCTTTACGTAATGCGCGAAAGAACGAGGAAATCGCGTACTCGCTGATGCATATATTAAAGAAGACAAGCTGCATGTTTAATGACCGCGCCGTCTGCGGAACTTCTTTGATCGTTAAAAATGTGGTATAACTGGGTGGCAAATCTACTTTTTCAAGTATTTCGAGTGCTCATTTAGCCTTGGCCTGTTCGTATCTGTTTACATCAGCAGATTCTAAATATTCCGTGGGATTCTGTGTAATATAAAGCCTTAGTTGATAGAGTGCCGGGGTCTCATAAATATGCATAAGCCAAGTGATGGATTCGATGGACTTTTCCTCCGTCGTAATCATTTGATATATTTCACCCTCTATACCTACAACTAGCATCAATAAATTCTTTTCTTTTTCTTTTTTTTTCTTTTTTGGATAAAACCGACGTGCATTTTACGTAAATGCGTAACAAAATTATTACAAAGCTCAGGATTTTCGTAAAATGCACAATTGAATTTGTGTACAAGATTAAATTTTTGTAACTGCCCTACATGCAAAATTCTGTTCGCCTGTACAGATAAACCATAAAAATTCTTTTCCAAGAGTCCACCGAATCTGTCCCACTACGTGTTCACTTCTCGCATCTGCAGCCAGTGAAATTTCAAAATTTCTCGTGCGGACAATTCGCAGCCATCGATGATACCATTTTTCACCAAAAATCCCCCCTTTTCCGAAAAAAAAACAAAAAAACAAAAAAACTAGCTCCACGTACAAACACCGCACTAACTTACGATATAAAGTACGGGTACATTTTCCGTACGCGAGTCGGTCTCACTCTCTTTTTCTGCCAAACCTTTCTCCCTTCGATTCTCTCTCGATCCTCGCTCTATTTGGTCCGTGTTCGACATGAAACAGTGCCACGCGCCATCTCCGCAGCTCTTAAACGCCCGGCTATTCCTCTTTTCTCCTGCGTACATTTTTTTACCCGCTCTCTACGTCCCAGAGAACCTTGCCAAAGTTTTCCACTCGCGAAACGAATATACGTGCGCTTGCGTGTGTGACGTGTCTGTGGCTGCGTGTGTGTTTGTGTGTGTGTGTGTGTGTGTCGAGTGCCATACCATACCTCTTTATTTTCCGATCATTGATTCTCCGCCGTTGAGTGGGGAAGAGAGAAAGAGAGGGAGAGAGTGAGAGAGAGCGTTAATTTACATCCTGGCGCCGCCATCGCCGGGCGCGCGTCGCCACATCGCTGAGGGCTCGAATTAGTGACTTATGCGCCGGCGGCGTTTTTCATCGGCCCCCACCGAGAAAGCTTTTCTCCCTCCTCCTCCCCCTTGCTCACGAGAGCAGAGGGAGAGAGAGAGAGAGAGTGAGGAAAAAAGGTTGGTGAGTGAGAGAGAGAGAGAGAGGGAGAGTGGAGTTAAAGGTCGGTCGGTGAGCTAAGAGCTCAAGGCGCGCACTGAAACTTTGTGCTATACCAGAGCTCTGGCCACTCGGCTCTCCACGACGAAGATTGAACTACTTTGCACGAGCCCCGAAGCTTTTGTACGCGATTTTCAAGGCAATTAGACTATCGCACGCGAAGTAGTTTCTCTCTGTGTTTTCTTTCTCTCTCTCTCTCTCTCTCTCCTTTTTTCATTATTTTTCCGGTCCTTACGTACACACTCACCTTCTCTCTTTTTATCCCTCATTTTCTACAGGCAAGCCGCACAGACAGAGAGAAAGCGTGTGCTTTTAAAGGCCGCTCATTGAGTTTCATTAGGGGGGAATTTGTGGCGCTTTGATTGCGGAAACTCGTGCGTGCAAGCGAGCGAAACCAAGTTTAGCTCCCTTGTAACCTTCGTCATCTAATGCGCCTCGGTTATTGTAATTAAATCCTATTCGGCGTACGAGGTTGAGTCGGTGCTGCTGCTGCTACTGCTGCCGACACCGATTTCCTCGAACGTTTACGCGATCGTAAATTCGAGGCGACGCGCGCGAGTGCTATTGCAAGCCTTAACCCGGCCCCCTCCCCCATAACCTATAGCTGCCGCACTAGTCAAAAGGAAAACGAATGACTCGCGCCTCGTGCGCAGTATAAATCTCCGGATTCACTTTTCCTCTCTCATATTTCCGGAACTTCGCACGCGCGCTGCCGCCGCCGCTGCTGCACCACCTCATCCCCGAGTGGCTGACAAAAAATAAAGGAGGGGCCGCGCTTTTGTAGCATCAGGTAAGCTCTCGGATTCCAAAACGGGGCACGAGGAGGGGGAGCGAGATAGGATGGCAATAAAAGGAAAGCATAAAAAAGCAAAAGCGAGCGAGCGAGCGAGCGCTCCGTTTAATATCAGTTTCAGCGAGAACGCGCGAGGAACCCCCAGTGACAAGCTCTGCCTCGCATTTTCTCTATCTCTTTTGCTTTCCCCTCGTCCCCCCGCTTTCTCTCTGCACACCGAGCTTGCGCGCGTTTTCAATATTCGAGCTTTAGGTGCTCTCTCCCTCTCTCCCTCTCTCCGTCTCTGTCTCGCACATACACACCTACACGCTAGCAGGAAGCGCTTCGCGCCTGCGAAACCCGTAATATCGGTTAAACGTGGGAACTGCCAACGTCTCGGGCTGTGCATAACGTCGACGCTCCTCCCGAGAAACACGGAAATACTACAAAAGCTGCACGAGCTCTCGCCTGTGTACGTGCGAGTGCGAGACGTTTTTACCATCCCCCCGTTCTCCGCCCCTATATACCCAACCCAACCCTTTCTACTCACACACACACACATACACTCGCCCCGTTTTTTGAGAGATGGGAATTTGCGTGAATTTGTTCCTAGAAGAGCGCGAGCTGTAGCTCTAGTGCTGCTGGTGCTGCTGCTGATGCTGCCGGTGCCGCTGCTGAGAGACGCTGAAAGTGAGGGTTATGTGTTATGCCTTTGCAAAGTGCCAAATTTATTTTTACTGCCGAGTTCTCGCTGAAAGATGCGAAGCCAGTCGTGAGCGACTTTACCGAGATTGAGAGCTTTCTCTTCTCGAAATTTTTAGCCTTTGTTGCTCTCTCAGAGCTCTTTTCCCTTTTCGTCGAATGGATTCATGGGGATTAAATTCCAAGTGATTTATCGATTTTGTTTTTGCCGCACGTGGCGAATCCCCACTCGGTAATAATTGCAAAAGCTGCGCAATGTAATATTTGACGAAATTTTAAGCAGAAAAGTTTTACCGTTTGCCCTGAATTTTGTTGTGAGATTTCCGTAGTAAAAATGTGCAAGTAAAATACTTTGATTTTGGAAGCGAAATTTTCCAAAATCCCTCGTTGCCAAAGATCTTTTGAATTTCAGCTTTTGCAAAATGCTTCCAAATGACGATTTTCACGAAATCTCGTCGTATATTGTTATATGTAAAGCTGAATTGAATTCTGCTTTTTTTTACTAAAAATGTTATCGATATAAATATTTTATCATAGAAAGTTATTAATTTACACAATTCTTTGATGAGAATCGAAGTCATTTTCAAACTAGAAATCAACTATTAGGTACTTTGATTTGAAATGGAAAAAGTGAACTCGTTTTTCGCAAAGGTTTTTTCCGATACTATTCAAGCATTATATGGTGTAAGAAACAAATAAATATAAAAATAATGATGTACTATTTGATAACTAAATTATAAATGAGAAGAATGGTCAACTAATAGATAAAATAAACTGAATTTATTTATTCAGTAAAAAGTGGAGGAGGCTCTAATAAGTGGCCAAGTTTACTTACAATACTTATCTACAGTGTCGAGACAAAAGACAAAATTAAACATTAACAGATAATAATTGCGTATTGTTTACAAAAAAAATTGATATTCCTACTTTAAAAAGAAACAATAGGTATTGGAAAATCAGTGCCTGGTTATATTTGTCTATTTCTACTTCTATGTGTTAAGTGTAGGGTATGATCAAACGGACTTAATTATAACATTTACAACTAAGAGCGTAAGTTTCGGTTTTAATTTTAACATTTTTTTGCACAAAAATTGATAGTATATAGATTGTATAAATCTATCCTGGAATTTTTAATGGGGGCTCGTGTTGTGCTTTTCCATTGCACTGCAAAAGGCCTACGTATTTTATAAAACTCATCTTTACGTCATTAAATGTTCGAATAACATTCGGAAAAAATATTTTATCGCAGCAAATCACTAACGATTTTGTCATAGCGATTAATTGATTTATTTGTCATTTTAATCGTTTCAATTTCTACGTAGGTTGTTTAAATAGCTCAAAATAAATTTTTACTTTTAGGTACAATTTTAAAAACCAGTTCTGTAGAGTTAAAATTTATATTCTTCATGAAAATATGGGACCAAATTTATTACCTTCGTCGACACTCTTATTTTTCATAAAGTCAAATTTAACTAAAAAGTGATGAAATATAGTGGATAAGAAGCTATTATACTCGAAAAGAATATTCTAAGCTGTTTATCAGAGCAAGCTGCACAATTCTGTTTTTCAGAGAAATTAAACGAATTTAATAATTGTGAAAATTATTAATGGAGTGTAATCGTAAATAAGTATTTGAATTTTACATACTACTTATACAATATATCAACAAAACTAATGGTTTTGCAGCAATTACAATAATAATAATAACAACTGATTTAATATAAATACAAAAAACACGTAGGTTCCGCTGGCACAGTATATATAGCTTCGCTGCACAAAAGCACAGGGAACAATCACCCGAAAACATCTGTTAAGCCCATCAAACCCAACGATTTAATACATCAAACTAATTTTCCAGCCCGACGCTCTTACACGCGCCGAACATCTCCGCACGGAAAATTCATAACCACTTGGGGCGCGTCATTAAAAAGCATTTTCTCCGCGCGCATAACGCGTGCGACGGCAGCGGCGGCGGAGGCGCAGTGCAAGTAAAAGGGGGCCGCGAAAATGCTCTGCATACCTTATTCGCCCGTTAATCGGCTATAATTCATCTCAGTCCCGCGCCCGCCTATATACGCGGTGTGACTGGGGCTCGTTCCTTCCTTACCCCCGGTCGTATTATTATACACACAACGAAAGAGGCGTATAGTCAGCCACTTGGTGCGTCGCCGCGATAAAAAGGCATATAAACAGGACGAGCCGCGTGCGCTGCTGCTGCAAGTATAAGAAAAACTCTTAGCTTCCCTCTCAATAGCTGCATCTTCTATACTGCAGAGAGCTCGCGGGGTCGCGCAAGTGCAAAATTTACGGCGGATCCCCCAGCGGACTAAGCACCCTAGTTTCCCCATTAAAGGCACCAGTGCCTCTATCTCTCTCTTCTCTCTCTCTGTGTGTGTGTGTGTGTAGGGGAGGGGTAGCTTGCTTAGCAGGGCGACGCAGCGGTCTTATCGATAAAATCGGAGAGTAGAGCCGCCGCCGCTGCCGCCGCAGCGGGAAACGATAATCGAAGCATAACCCGATAATGTCCCGGCAGGCGCATCGTTCCCACACATGCACACACGTTCGCGACGAGTTAAGCGCCATACACCGCCGGTGCAACTGTGGGAGGCGAGTGCATACTGTACATATGCACACTCAGAGAGCTGCTGTTGCTGCTGCGCTATGGGGAAGTTACAAACGCGTCCCGAAAACAACACAAATGCACGCCGGGGGGACATCGCCTTGTGTGTGCACGGCTCTTCTACATATACGTTGCATTATGTATATAGAAGGCATTGTGTATGCGCGCGCATGGAACGCTCTTTGGACTGCTCTCTCTCTCTCTCTCTCTCTTCTCCCTCTCTCTCTGTCTGTGTCATATTACAGGATGACGGTGGCAGTATGTAAACAAGCTTGTACAGGTGTATACGCGCGCGGGGTAAATATGGAGGAATGAGTTTGACGTGGAGGCTTGCTCTCTCCTGTACACTCTCCTGTTCTCCCATACTCACCCCCACTTTCTCTATCTCTCTCTGTCTCCCTGTGTATGTTATATATACGTATACATGGGAGAGAGTCGAAATCCGCATTGTCATATACGTTCGTCACACGTACATTCGCATATACCGTACCGGTGCAGGGAGGCTGCGGCGAAAATGTCGGCTGGCGAAACGAGTGGCAAAGGTATTTAAGAAGTAAAAAAGGGGGCGAATATTCAGGACGCTCGTAAAGTTTCATTGCTTTTTCTCTCTCGTGCACTGCAGGGCTTCTCACCCTCTTCCCTCCTCCCCCACTCTTTCTCTCTCCCTCTTTTTTCATGCCCCTTTAACTGGATTTTATAAAATATTTTTACTCGCTGCATTAAAAGAAGGGATGGAATTTCGCCACGGGGGTTTATTTGGTTTATATTCGCTGCCCTCTGCTACGGTTTATATATATATCGAATCGTGCACGCGAGCTTTTTCAATCAGACACTCGCTTCGATCTGTCAAATTTTTTACCTTAAATCCAAAATTAACTCTCCGACCTCTTTTTGCCTAGCTATACCTTTTTTACCCGCTATGACGGTATATCTACTATGTCTCGCACAAAAGCTTTTCAACTGTTCTTACTTGACAGCTCCTTTTTTACCCCCGGTGCGGTTTTTCACCTTTTTAATTATCTCCCTGCTTTTATGATATTATTATATAGCTGGCGCTTTTTCCTGCGCTGCTCTCCTCGTCCCATCTAAATTCAACGATACAGGGAAATCCATCAATTTTACCGATGCAAAATCGTTTCCCGATAAGAAAATGCAAACTATCGGCGAATAAAAGAAGGGGAAAAAATGTGCAGAACAGCCACCTATAAATTTTCCAATTTTCACCACGTATTTCAAACACAATGTAACCCACTTTTTCAGCATTCCTCAAACGCGTATCCGAGGGGGAAAAAAGGAGAGAAAACGAGCGCGGAGAGAAGAAGATATTCTCTCTCCACAGTAGGTTACAGTCGCACGGCTCTTTCTACTTGGCTGCCTATAACCCAGCGAACTGGCAGTTATATATACATATATATACCCACCTAGGGAGAGAGAGAGAGAGAGAGAGAGGGGCCAGTTCATTGGGGATTCTTCGTCGCTTTCCATCCGGAGATTGCATTGTCTTGAGCGAGCCGGCGCCGTTGTATCTTCCTTGTGCGCGTGAACGACGACGACGACGACGACGACAACGTCGACGACGGTGAAAGCTCGTTCGGTTGACGCCCTCTTCCCGGTCAGAGACCAGAAGAGAGAGAGAGAGAGAGAGAGAGAGAGTGAGAGAGAGAGAGAAGACGAGATTACTTCGTTGATACGAAAGAAGTAGACTTGCATCGAGAAAATGGAAGAAGAGAAAGAAGGAGGAGGAAGAGGAGGAGGAGTAGGAGGGGGAGGGGGTAGAGGCCGTGCGACGACACAGATGCGTTATGGCGCGATATTATGAGCTCAAGAGTCACTCGGAAAGAAGAAAGCTCGTTCGAGTGCGCGCGCTGCCGGTGCACTGCTGCACTGTTGCAAGCTCTCGCCGGTGCATCGCTGAAGATCGGTAAATTTTGAAGGCGTGTTTCACTGGCCTTTCCTCCTTCTCCTTCTTCATCTCGTGTTATTTTTTTTTGTGTTGTTCAAGGAGTGATGAATATTCTCTCTGCTTGAGAAGTGCATAAGCGTGTAGCACTCAAGTTGTTTACAGGGGCAAAGGAAGGAGGAGAGGGTGAGAGGAGTCAGAATTGTAATGAATTTCGCTCGCTTATGAAAGCCACTATATACCGGCGATATGAAGAATTATGGGCCAAGACTGTGATTTAGAAACTTATGCGAGTACGTTATACGCGTAGTGGAATAAGCTATTTTCAGTAAATAAGTGTGATAAATGGAACGGGATTAAGAGTGGAAATACGATGCCGGCTGAACCGGAAAAGTATTTTCTGGTTAAAATTGGATTTTTCAAGTGAGGACAGTGGAGGATCGTTTGTTATAGCAGGTTAAGCCGATGTACAGAGTATCGTTATATTTTCTAAATAATCGGTTGATTTTCAAGAAAATTGTACCTGTGCACAACAGCGCTGACGTGTATGTGCTCTCACCCTATTTTATGCGTTCCAGTGGTGAAAATCAAAACACCCTTTTTTGCACCCTATTCACGCATTTCGGTCTGTGAAGTATGCAAAGTTATTAGAGCAAAATTAGTGCCTCGCGCACTGATTACAAAGCTCTTTTTATCTGTATCACAGATGCGCGTATTCACACTTGATTTTTAAATGGCCCTGTTTCTGCTCTCACTCGCTAGTGTGAGAGTGAGAGAGAGATAGAGAGGGAGGGAGCGAGAGAGCATCCTATTGTAAATGCGCGGTTGGCAGAATTTTCCATCCCAGCCCTATCGTAATTAACCGGTCTGTTTTCGAGTGGGGACTGCTGGACGCGGGAGGAGGGTAAAAATCGATTTAATCTCGTTGACGCGAAAACGAGAACTAGAGAGTGCGAGAGGAAAAGAGTTACAGTTACACACACACACACGCGTACTCGATGAGAGAGAGAGAGAGAGAGAGAGAGAGAGAGAGAGAGAGAGATGAGTAAAACGAGGAGAATTAAAAAAAAGAGAGAGACGATCAAATAAATTGCCACGATCCGTCAGAGCGTCGCTCAATACAGTTGGGCAGGGAGAAAGCGGGAGAGACGCAGGCACGTGATCGCCAAGCAAATATAACATCCCTTTTCGCGCATTCACACGAATCAGCGCGGCATAAATTTCGCGATAACGGACAAAAAATGCGCGCCCAGATTCGCACACGTATAGGCGCGTCCGTACGTGGGCAGAGAAAGAACAACGGATGATCGGATGAAAAGAGGAGGCAAAAGTGAGTGCATGATGGAGGGAAAAAGCGTAAAGGAGAGGATACACACACGTATATATATATATATATAGAGAGAGAGAAACAGAATTGCGAGAGCAAGAGATAAATATCGATTCATGAGTAATTGAATAGCTTCGCAGCCAGCGCTGCGCTTAAATTGATTATTTAAATTCTTTAAACTCGAATTGATTCCGTGACTATTTTTTCCAAGACTCGTCGCGATAATGCTGTTACAAAGTTTTAATCATATTACCGACTTTTATCTTGTCTCGATGCTCTTCCAGCGGTAGTTCGATACGATCGCAGGCTGTAATGTTCTAAATTTTCTAAGACATCTACGAAATTTCCCAATCCCAGTATAGTAATTTTTAGGCACTTTACACGGAAGTAACCTTTACAATAACACCGAAGGGCGCGCTACCTAATTATGTTTAGAAATAAAGCGTTAATATTTTTTTAAAGCACATGTATACATTATATATCATATCATATATTTTATATAGATACCGAGAATTCAGGAATTTATATATTTTATACATACAATAAATTTTATATTGAATAATTTTGTCTTATGAAAAATAAATTTTTATCTTACCGGGATTCAACCACATACCAGCTCCGGCGTGAAAGACAGAAGCATAACCGATTGTGCCACGCGTGACATGATAACCAAAACCCTTATTTTCTATTTAAATTACAACTCAGTCACACCATATGTTAAGAATTATTTATGTTGCCTTAAACAATGACTACGTCTTAAAATTATTTATAAAAACATTAATAATTATTCATTAATAGAAAGAAACACGAATTTAGCAGTGTTTTGTTGTATTTTGTTGTATTATAATACTCGTATGAAAAATTACAATACTTATGGCCAGAATTCCGAGAGTCCTAGTGATTTTTACTAGAACTTCAAAAAATGACACTACTGTTTGGGAAAGTTTCAAACATATTGGTCGTAATTTTTATGTTGGCACTAGTAAGTTTTGGTAGAATTCTAATAATTTTTCATTAAAATATATTAAGAATACTCATTTTTGGCAGTCTGCGATCGTATTACTTGTGCAGTATATAAGGTAATATTCTCAATAAGTATTGGATTATTCAGTAGAACAATTCTATCCTTGATATAATGTAATGCTGAATACTTTCTGTAATAAACTACATGATAATCTATAATGATTTCGTGTGTCCAATTAATTGTTAAAATTGATCTGTGAAAATACTGCACGAAACTTAAGCATCGAATCTTCTCGATCATTAGCTTAAACCGACGATCAATATACGTATTACATATCATTAAAATGTAGATAAATCCAAAAACTCCAGTGTCTATAACAAAGCCGGCAATATTTAATCCGCGATCGGTCGGAAAAAGTCTCGGCAAATGTAAACTGACGTTCAGGCGATCAGGAATAGCTCGCGGGGCATTTATTTAGCCTCGGCTACGAGTAAAACTATTAAAAACGGGGTATAGAGCAGAGCGGCAGCACGGAGTAATAGTGATATATAGGCGCGTAAGACCGATCGCATCGGGGCTCTATACCCTCTATACCCTCTATACCCTCTATACCATACACATCTATAGGATGCTGCAGTTGGAGCATCGGGGGCTCGCGGCTGCAAGCACACTTTTGGGCGGAAACGAGCGATTCCGAGCTCTCGAAAAAAGCTACGCGCTCTCGTCCGGCAGCTTGAATCGAGTTCCAGGGCAGGATATATAGAAGAGGGAGAGAGTGAGAGAGAGAGAGAGAGGGAGCGAGGAGGGTTGGACGTTACACGGCCGCCACACACTCGCGTAATCCCTCCAAAGAATCCATCTCTAAATCACGTATACCCCGGCGGCTGTAGAGAGCGGCTAGTAGCAGCCTCTCTCGCGTCAATGTGCCGTTTATACGCTCAGGCTCTTTGCACACGTATATGCCTATATACGTATATGTATGTACGCGCGCGAACGAGCTGCTGTTACTGCTGCAGAGGAGGTGCAGAGAGAGAGAGCGAGAGAGAGAACGAAAATTTTCACGTGAAACGCGGCTATTGGGACTCGCGTGTACGCGCGCACTCGAGAGCTGAAATATATCTCTGTGCCTGTGTGTGCGTGTGTGTATTATATGGTTTTCGAGCTGAAAGTTTGAGTAGGTGTGTGTAGTCTGCAAGCTATAGAGAGAGGATAACTTTTAAAGCTTTGGGATAAAGTTGCCAACTTAATTTAACAATCTCCTCAGTTTGATCGAGCCACTTAATTCGCACGGTGTCAAAGTTTTCGTGCAGAGAAGGAAATAGAGAGAGAGAGAGAGAGAGAGAGTGTGGGGGGGGGG